>CM065590.1:585639796-585673405 GCA_033119425.1 Bufotes viridis
GCAAACAACGCAAACAGTCTATTCGCACAACTGCAAACTCCCCCATTTGCACAAGGTTGGATACCAAGCTAGCCACGTCCTGGTGATATCATTGAAGGTTTCTTCCTCCCACCCAGCCACGTACAACACCAAGGGTCCCCGAAGGTGAATTAAATTTATTTTTCGAACGGGGAGATGGTTAAAAAAACTGCTGGCTCCCTCTCCTTTGTTTTATACCACGGTCACTGCGTCTGCGCCGTGCAATTTACTGTCACACCCGATATGAGTGGTGTCTTAACTAGTACTATTCTCTATCAGTTTTAATCCCTGTTACGTCCCATATCAGGGATTGCCTTTGTGAAAAAAATTTAGGCCGGGTACCTTCGACTGCCTTCACAGTGACAGACCAAACTCTCATACACCAAACTGAATTGATTTTAGGAACCGGGAGATGGAAAAAGCAGCTTAGTCGGTCCTCATACTCCCAAATTGGGGCACTGCGCGTGCACAGAGCAATGTGCTGTGACACCCTATGAGTGGTGTCTTAACTAGTACTATTCCTATCTGTTTAATCCCTGTTACATGTACTCTGTCCGGGGACGTGTGTCGAATTATTAACCATTGTCAAATTAACGAACTATTACGACATCATGAAATAATTTAGTTCTGAGCTCTGTACTTGCTTTGTTTTAGAATTGACACTTGCATGTGCCTTTTTTTTTTGTTTTTGCAGCCACAGTGCTATACCCTAGGACAGAAAAATTAGGCATGTACACATGCCTGAAAAATAATGTTGATGTTTTTCAGGCAGAAAAGTGACTAAAACATTGCGGCTTGAACCCTAGTTGGTGGTGGAGAATTCACGAAAGTCATCCGGTATGCAGACATTAAATACAGCAGCGTGGGGACCATATTGCAGGCCAAGGCATGTAATCCAGGCCCTTTGTTAGTCAAATGTATCTCCCACTGTCAGTCCCTTCGGGATCCATGCCTCATTCATCTTTATGAAGGTGAGGTAATCAACACTTTTTGACCGAGGCGACTTCTCTTGTCAGTGACAATGCCTCCTGCTGCACTGAAGGTCCTTTCTGACAGGACACTTGATGCAGGGCAGGCCAGAAGTTCTATCACAAACTAGGATAGCTCAGGCCACAGGTCAAGCCTGCACACCCAGTAGTGAAGGGGTTCATTCGCTCCTCAGAGTGTCGATATCTGCTGTTAAGGCGAGGTAGTCTGCTACCTGTCGGTCGGAGTCGTTCTCTAAGGCTGGATCCCGAAGGGCTGTGGCGATGTGTAGGACTGAAAAAGCTCCGCATGTCCTCCATCAACAACACATCTGTAAATCGTCCAGTCCTTGCCGCCGTGGTAGGAGGATGATTACATTCACATCTTCCCCTGTTAGATTCCCGTTGTGCTGTTACATCCCCCTTATTAGCTGTGTAAAGCATATTTTTAAGTTTGGTTTTGAACTGCTGCATCCTTTCCGACTTTCAGTAATTTGGTAACATTTCTGCCACTTTCTGCTTATACCGGGGGTCTAGTAGCGTGGCAACCCAGTACAGGTCGTTCTCCTTCATCCTTTTTATACGAGGGTCCCTCAACAGACATGACAGCATGAAAGACCCCATTTGCATAAGGTTGGATGCAGAGCTACTCATTTCCCGTTCCTCGTCCTCACTGATGTCATTGACGGTCTGTTCTTCCCCCCCAGCCACGTACAACACCACGGGTCCCATATAGGTGACAACAACGAGCACCCTGGGGTGCCTGCTGTGGTTGGTCTTCCTCCTCCTCAAAGCCACCACATTCTCTCCTCTGACTCCTCTTCCTCGTTGCCGCTCAGGTCCTGGCATAGCGATGATGACAAGGCTGTTTCTGGTGGTGATGGTGACCACAACTCTTCCTCTTCACACTCATCTACAGCCTGATCCATCACTCTTCGCAGGGAACGCTCCAGGAAGAAAACAAATGGGATGAGGTTGCTGATGGTGCCTTCGGTGCGACTGACTAGGTTTGTCACCTCCTCAAAAGGACGCATGAGCCTACAGGCATTGTGCATGAGTGTCAGTAACGTGGCAAAAAGATTCCCAGCTCCGCAGAGAGCTGTCCTAGCACCCGGTCATACAAATACTCGTTGACGGCTTTTTCTTGTTGGAGCAGGCGGTCGAACATTAGGAGTGTTGAATTCCAACATGTCGGGCTGTCGCAAATCAAGCGCCTCACTGGCATGTTGTTTCGCTGCTGAATATCGGAAAAGTGTGCCATGGCCACACACCTTCCTGGCCTGCTTGAGGACGTCCTGTAAGCCTGGGAACTTAGGCACAAAGAGTTGTACGATGAGATTCAACACATGTGCCATGCATGGCACATGTGACAACTTGCCCAAATTCAATGCCGCCAACAAATTTGTTCCATTGTCACACACCACTTTGCTGATCTCCAGTTGGTGCGGGGTCAGCCACTGATCCCACCTGTGCGTTCAGGGCGGACAGGAGTGCTGGTCCTGTGTGGCTCTCTGCTTTCAGACAAGTTAACCACAAGACAGCGTGACACTGTCGGATCCGGGATGTGGAATAGCCCCTGGGAGCTGGGAGGATTCAGTTGATGTGCAGCCAGAAGCCGCAGCAGAAGAGGACTCAGCCGAGGAGGATATCGAAGAGGATGGAGAAGGAGGAGTAGAGGAGGTGGCAGTAGGTCTTCCTGCAAGTCGTGGCGGTGTCACCAACTCCGATGCGGAGCCACGCATTCCATGCTTGTCAGCCGTCAGCAGGTTGACCCAATGCGCAGTGTACGTGATATACCTGCCCTGAATGTGCTTTGCAGACCAGGTATCAGTGGTCAGATGGACCCTTGCCCCAACACTGTGTGCCAGAGATGCCATGACTTCCTTTTCAATAACATAGAAGAGGTTTGGAATTGCCTTTTTTGAAAAAAAAATTTGTCCGGGTACCTTACACTGTGGTGTCCCAATAGTGACACATTTTGTGAAGGCCTCAGACTCCACCAGCTGGTATGGTAAAAGCTGGCGGGCTAATAGTTCTGTTAAGCCAGCTGTGAGACGCCGGGCAAGGGGGTGACTCTGTGACATTGGCTTCTTACGCTGAAACATTTCCTTGACAGACACCTGACTGTGGGCAGATGAGCAGGATCTGCTGAAGGTGAGAGGCGGAGTGGCGGGTGGTTGAGGGGCAAGGAGGACGGCAGTGGTTGACGTGGCTGATGATGCTGGACCAGGAGGAGCATGGTGTCTTTGAGTTTGTGTGCTGCTTGTACTCATGTGTTGATCCCATAGGCGTTTGTGATGTGAGATCATGTGCCTTCGCCAAAACAGTTGTACCTAGGTGGGTGTTGGATGTTCCCACGACTCAGTTTCTTTGGCACAGGTTGCAAATGGCATTGATGTCATCAGAGACAGACACACAAAAAAAAATGCCACACTGCTGAGCTTTGCAATGACGGCATTCTGGTGGTGGCAACAGCATGCGTTGATTGGCGTGCTGTCTGGCTAACCCTAGGTGCCGATACATGCTGTCTGACTGTGCCACTAACTCCTTGCGACGACCTCACCCTGCTTCCAACTCGTCTCCTCCTCCTCTCTGTCTCCCCATCTGAAATTTCCCCCTGTTCTTCTTCTCTTCGATCGGGAACCCACGTGACATCCACGGACACATTGTCATCATCAACCTCTTCACTTGTATCTGACAATTCAGCAAAGGAAGCAGCAGCGGGTACAACATCATCATCATCATCACCGTACGTCCATGTGTGTAATGCTGCCTGACTGAGACATATCCCTGTTATCTACATCCTCTGGCAATAATGATTACGCATCACTCATTTCTTCCAACTGATGTGTAAATAAAACTTCTGACAAATCAAATGAAGTGGCTGTGGTGCTGGTGTTGGTGGTGGTGGTGGCGGTCAGGCAAGTGGTAACTTGAGAGTTGCCCGAAGCTGAGATGGAGGAGGTTGGTGCGATAAGGTTTGGAGCGGAAGCTGTAGAAGATTGGGTGTCCTGTGTAAGCAAGTCAACTATGTCCTCAGAATTTTTCGAATTCAGGGTATGTGGCCTCTGAACACTGGGCATTATTCTAGGGCCAAAGGAAATCACAGCACCACGACGGCCCCTGCGGTGTGTCCTGCCTCTGCCTGTAATTTTTTTTATTAGCAGTACTATGCGTGCAAGGTACTGTGCCACCCGGTATGAGTGGTGGGCACTGGCAGTGGGCACACTACAGTCAGTGGAAGTGGGCCTGACACACACTGGCAGCCAACTAACTTTAGATTAAAGGGTAAAAATGAAATGCCTTAATTATCGGCAAGCTACTGTGCCACCGCAGTATGAGTGGTGGGCACTGGCAGTGGGCACACTACAGTCAGTGGAAGTCGGCCTGACACACACTGGCAGCAGGCAAGTAACTGAAATTAGACTAAAGTGTAAAAATTAAATGCCTTATTTATCGGCAAGCTACTGTGCCACCCGGTATGAGTGGTGGGCACTGGCAGTGGGCACACTACAGTCAGTGGAAGTCGGCCTGACACACACTGGCAGTCAACTAACCTTAGATTAAAGGGTAAAAATTAAATGCCTTATTTATCGGCGAAGCTACTGTGCCACCCCGTATGAGTGGTGGGCACTGGCAGTGGGCACACTACAGTCAGTGGAAGTCAGCCTGGCACACACTGGCAGGCAACTAACCTTAGATTAAAGGGTAAAAATGAAATGCCTTTTTTTATGCAAAGTCCTGTGCCACCTGGTATGAGTGGTGGGCACTGGCAGTGGGCATACTACAGTCAGTGGAAGTCAGCCTGACACACACTGGCAGGCAACTAACCTTAGATTAAAGGGTAAAAATGAAATGCCTTTTTTGATGCAAAGTCCTGTGCCGCACGGTATGAGTGGTGGGCACTGGCAGTGGGCACACTACAGTCTGTGGGCCTGCAGCTCCTCACTCATGGGCAGGCCAGGCAACTGCAATATATATATGGAGAAAAAATAAATAAAAGCAGTCTAATGTAGCAGCCCTAAAAAGGGCTTTTTGGGGTGCTGTGACGCTGTCCTTACAGCAGATGAGTCTGTGGACACAGAACACTGGTCTAGCTAATGCTTTCCCCATGAATTCAGAATCATCAGCACATCAGCAGCTGCAGTCTCCCTGCTCTCACTAACATGCAGCTTCAGAATGAATCTAAAATGGCTGCCCTTTTAATAGGAGGTGGTAAGGTGTGGGAGGGAGGGTGCTGATTGGCTGGAATGTGTCTGCTGACTGTGAGGTACAGGGTCAAAGTTTGCTCAATGATGATTTATAGGGGGGCGGACCGAACATCGCATATGTTCGCCCTCCGCGGCGAACGCGAACAAGCTATGTTCAGGACATCTCTCCTTATCTGTTATAATGCCACGAGCAGCAATAAATACACGCTCAGACAATACGCTGGCGGCAGGGCAGGCCAGCACCTCCAAGAAGTACAGGAGAGCGTAAATTTGTGGCACGTGTCCAGCTTTGACACCCAGTAGTTGTAAGGCACTGAGGAATAATTTAGGACGCTGACACGTCTGCAATGTATTCCTTCACTATCTTCCAAAACTTTTCTCACCTTGTAGCACTAGGCCGTGCTTCAGGGTAAGGTTTCCCTGCCTCTGTTGGAACTGCTGTGTGTTCCCTTGTCTCCCTTCCTCGGTTTCCTGAGGAAGTATGGACTCTGGCGGCCGAATTGTCAGATGGAAAATTTTGGAGCAATCTGTCAACAAGTACCTTCTGGTATTACACCGTTTACTCCTCCTCTCCACCACAGGAATGAGAGATGAGAAGTTCTCTTTGTAGCGGGGGTCGAGAAGGGTGAACACCCAGTAATCTGTGTTACCTAAAATGCTTATAACCCGAGGGTCACGGGAAAGGCAGCCTAACATAAAGTCAGCCATGTGTGCCAGAGTACCAACAGGCAAGATGTCGATGTCAACTTCAGGATTACTCCATACCCTCATCCTCCTCCTCTTCTGCCCATCCAGGCTGAACATATGGAATAAAAAGTTCCATGGGTACTAGCCTCTGTAGCAGAGGCATGTGTATCCAGCTCCTCCTCCTCCTCTTCATGGCCCATTTCGCACTGAGAAAGATGAATTGGGGAGGTCTGGCTATCACCTTGTGTCATCTCCTCCCCCATTTTCTCATATGCCACAATCAAAGCATCCTCCTTAATTGTGAGCAGCGATTGTTTGAGTAGACACAGCAGTAGGATGGTTACGCTGATAATAGCGTGATCGCCACTAATCATCTGTGTGGAATTATCAAAGTTTTTAAAACCTCACATAGGTCTGACATCAGTGCCCACTCCTTGCTTGTGAATAGTGGCAGTTGACTGGAAAGGCGACGACCATGTTGCAGCTGGTATTCAACAACTGCCCTCTGCTGCTCACAAAGCCTGGCCAACATGTAGAGTTTCAGCCTGTGCTCACAGTCTGTCAGCTGGAAGCCTCAAGCGCTGCTGCAGTGTTGACAGACCGGCTGAAGCTGTGGACGACTTTCGGAAATGGGCACACAAGCGGTGTGCTTGCACTAGTAGCTCCTGCAAATTGGGGTAGGTTTTGATAAACAGCTGAACCACCAAATTTAAGACGTGGGCTAGGCATGGAATGTATGTTAGGTTGCCTAGCTCCAAAGCCGCCACCGAAGTTATGGCCATTGTCAGACACAATCATGCCTGGTAGTAGGTTGAGTGGCGAGAGCAACAGCTCGGTCTGGTCCCTTATACCCCACCACAGCTCTGCGGTGGTGTGCTGTTTGTCCCCTAAGCAGATTAGATTCAGCACGGCCTGTTGACGCTTATCCACAGCAGTGCTACACTAGCGACTAATGGATGACTGCGGTTGGAGGTGGAAGTGGAGAAGGCGGAGTAGGAGAATTGTGGGTTGGAGCCAGTAACATAGTGTAACGGTCCTTGGCTCACCTGAGTCAGAGGACAGCCGGCTGGTGGTTGGAGTCCAGTGGCAAAGACCCACAGAAGCAGGAAGCAGGTAGCGTGGTCGATCAGTCCGGGTCGGCAGTAGAGATGGCAGCGAGGTAACAGCAGGAGTAGACAGGGCGTGGTCGGTGGAAGGCAAAGGGTCAATGCAGGCGGCAGTTCGGCGAAGTCAAGCGGTCCGGGTCGGCAACAACGGTAAACAGCAGTAGTCGTGGAGGAGCAGAGAGGAAGCTTGCTACAGGCTTGGAGGCACAATAACCAGCAAAGGACTGGGTTCAAGGGCTGGGTTTTATAGGGAAGTAGCAGGTGCAAGAGATTGGGATAATCAGCAGGACAAGGCAAGGACAAGAGGTAGTAGAAGTTAGAAGTTAGCTAGAGAATAGTCCAAGGAGAGCGGTAGCCTAGTGGGTAGAGCTACCGTCTGGGACATGACTGGCCACGGGTTCGAGTCCTGACACATAGCTGCTGGTGGAGACCCTGATGGATGTAGGGCCCACAATCCTGGGCGTGGGTAGCACCTGTGCCATCTCAGGAGTACGACTCACTCCCGGCCTCCACAAAATTCACCCAGTATGCAGTCAGGAAATGTAGTGTCCCGGGCCACCAGCACTTGTTCATATGTCTGTGGTGAAGTGGACCTTCCCAGTAAGTGCGTTAGTCAGAGCACGGGTGATGCTGTGGGACACATGCTGGTGTAAGGCGGACACGGCACACCGTATAAAATAGTGGCAGCTGGGTACTGCGTACCGAGGGACGGAGATTGACATCAGGCTGTGGAAGGCCTCAGTGTCCAAAAGCCTAAATGGCAACATCTCAAGGGCCAGTAATTTTGAAAGTTGCGCATTTAGTGCTATGGCCTGTGGGTGAGTGGGCATTTACATAAAATGCCTGTATTATCGACCTTTGAATGCTGTGCTTAGACAGGGAAGTGGATGTTGTTGCTGACGTTTCATCCGGTCCTGTGCCTTTGACAGGGGATTGGCCAGCAGCGCCTAAAACAGGGGAAGAGGAGGCAGTGGTGTGACTCGCAGACCCAGATTGTGGATCAAGGCGTTCGACCACTTATTAGGGTGCTTGGATGCCATGTGGCAGATCATGCTAGTGGTGGTGAGATTGCTAGTGCTCACGCCCCGGCTCATTTTGGTATGGCACAGGGTGAAAACTACCACTCTTTTGTCGTCTGTGCTTTCCTCAAAAAGGGCCATACTGCGGAACACCTACCCCTGGGCAAGGTAGATTTACTCATGGGGGTGCTCGGTGTAACGGTTGCGGGCCTATTTGGTGTGGGCCAACGTCTCCCTTTTGCAACTCCCACTGCCTGTTCCAGACTGTTGCAGTGCTGCGGATCCCTCCCCCTCTGTACTGCTGTCCTCGCTCGGCTTTTTACATTCCCATGTTGGGTCAGTAACCTCATCGTCCACCACCTCCTCTTCCACTTCCTCACTTTGCTCATCTTCCTGACTTGACCTAACCACAATCTCAGTGATTGACAACTGTGCCTCATCATCATCCACCTCATGAAGGAATGATTGCTGTTCATCTTTTTGAGACTGTGAAGACTCAAGAGGTTGGGAATCAGGGCACAATATCTCAGGTACCTTTTCAAGCGTGCTTGGCGAGAGAGCCAAACCAAGTACTGGCGATGAAAAGAGGTCATCATGTGAATATCCGAGTGTGGGATCACTTGTTTGGCCAGACGCGACATGGAGGGGGAAAGGAGGATCAGAGTGAGGATTTAGTTGACCAGACTCTTGGCTATAAAGACTGGACTTAGTGGAAGAGAAGGTGGTGCTTAACCGACTGGAAACATTATCTCCTGCAATCCAACCGACCACCTGTTCGCATTGGTCCGACTTGGATAGTGTTGTCCTGCGCCGCCCAGCTAAGTTAGACATGAAGCTGGGTAAGGTGGATTTATTTTTATTTTTCTGTTGAACTGGCAGCAGCCATAGTTTCATGGCGCCCAGGGCCACGGCCTCTGCTTGCACCACCAACATCACACCCACTTCCCCATCCCTTTGTGCTCGCCTTCTTGATATTAATGGATTTGTCTGTAGATGTGGCCCATATTGTTTTACTGTCTGCTAAAGACACAGTTTTCAGATGTAGGACAGTATTGGATACAAAAAAAAGATTTTGCCCGCTACACTAAGCCCAAGAGAAGGTATTTTAAATATACACACTGTATTCAGATACAGTTCAGTTTTGGAAGCAAAATACAACAAATTTCTGACCGTAAATTAGGCGCAGGATAATGTAATTTGTAATATACACACTGTATTGACATGTAGTTCAGTACTGGATACAAAAAAATACTGATTTTGGCCACTACACTAGGTCCAAGAGAATGTAATTTTTAAGATACACACTGTATTGAGATGCAGTTCGAGATTGGATGCAAAAAATACAGATTTTGGCACTACACTAGACCCAAGAGAATGTAATTTTAAGATGCACACTGTATTGACATGCAGTTCAGTACTAGATACAAATAAAATACAGATTTTGGCCACTACACTAGACCCAAGAGAATGCAATTTTTAAGATACACACTGTATTGACATGTAGTTCGGTACTGGATACAAGAATACAGATTTTGGCCAATGCACTAGGCCCAAGAGAATGTCATTTTATGACACACACTGTTTGAGATGCAGTTTGGTACTGGATATAAAAAATACAGATTTTGGCCAATACACTAGGCCCCAGATTATGGAATTTGTAATATACAAACCGTATTCAGATAATATTCAGTATTGGAAGCAAATACAACAAATTTCTGACAGTAAATTAGGTGCAGGATAATGTAATTTGTAATATACACTGTATTCAGATTACAGTTTAGAAATGGATAGAAAAACCAACAGATTTTGCCCGCTACACTAGGCCCAAGAGAAGGTATTTTAAATATACACACTGTATTCAGATACAGTTCAGTTTTGGAAGCAAAATACAACAAATTTCTGACCGTAAATTAGGTGCAGGATAATGTAATTTGTAATATACACACTGTATTGACATGTAGTTCAGTACTGGATACAAAAAAATACTGATTTTGGCCACTACACTAGGTCCAAGAGAATGTAATTTTTAAGATACACACTGTATTGAGATGCAGTTCGGGATTGGATGCAAAAAATACAGATTTTGGCCACTACACTAGACCCAAGAGAATGTAATTTTTAAGATGCACACTGTATTGCCATGCAGTTCAGTACTAGATACAAATAAAATACAGATTTTGGCCACTACACTAGACCCAAGAGAATGCAATTTTTAAGATACACACTGTATTGACATGTAGTTCGGTACTGGATACAAAGAATACAGATTTTGGCCAATGCACTAGGCCCAAGAGAATGTCATTTTTATGACACACACTGTTTTGAGATGCAGTTTGGTACTGGATATAAAAAAATACAGATTTTGGCCAATACACTAGGCCCCAGATTATGGAATTTGTAATATACAAACCGTATTCAGATAATATTCAGTATTGGAAGCAAAAATACAACAAATTTCTGACAGTAAATTAGGTGCAGGATAATGTAATTTGTAATATACACACTGTATTCAGATACAGTTTAGAAATGGATAGAAAAACCAACAGATTTTGCCCGCTACACTAGGCCCAAGAGAAGGTATTTTAAATATACACACTGTATTCAGATACAGTTCAGTTTTGGAAGCAAAATACAACAAATTTCTGACCGTAAATTAGGTGCAGGATAATGTAATTTGTAATATACACACTGTATTGACATGTAGTTCAGTACTGGATACAAAAAATACTGATTTTGGCCACTACACTAGGTCCAAGAGAATGTAATTTTTAAGATACACACTGTATTGAGATGCAGTTCGGGATTGGATGCAAAAATACAGATTTTGGCCACTACACTAGACCCAAGAGAATGTAATTTTTAAGATGCACACTGTATTGACATGCAGTTCAGTACTAGATACAAATAAAATACAGATTTTGGCCACTACACTAGACCCAAGAGAATGCAATTTTTAAGATACACACTGTATTGACATGTAGTTCGGTACTGGATACAAAGAATACAGATTTCGGCCAATGCACTAGGCCCAAGAGAATGTCATTTTATGACACACACTGTTTTGAGATGCAGTTTGGTACTGGATATAAAAAATACAGATTTTGGCCAATACACTAGGCCCCAGATTATGGAATTTGTAATATACAAACCGTATTCAGATAATATTCAGTATTGAAGCAAAATACAACAAATTTCTGACAGTAAATTAGGTGCAGGATAATGTAATTTGTAATATACACACTGTATTCAGATACAGTTTAGAAATGGATAGAAAAACCAACAGATTTTGCCCGCTACACTAGGCCCAAGAGAAGGTATTTTAAATATACACACTGTATTCAGATACAGTTCAGTTTTGGAAGCAAAAATACAACAAATTTCTGACCGTAAATTAGGCGCAGGATAATGTAATTTGTAATATACACACTGTATTGACATGTAGTTCAGTACTGGATACAAAAAAATACTGATTTTGGCCACTACACTAGGTCCAAGAGAATGTAATTTTTAAGATACACACTGTATTGAGATGCAGTTCGGGATTGGAGAAATCCATTCAGGATGCATCAGGATGTCTTCTGTTCAGTATGTAAAAGTTTTTGGACATTGACAAAACTGTAGCATGCTGCGGATTTGTCTCCGTCCAAATATCCGGAAGACATGCCGTAATGCCGGATCCGGAATTAATGCCCATTGAAGTGCATTAATCCGGATCCGGCATTAAGCTAAACGTCGTTTCGGTGCATCGCCGAATCCGTCGTTTAGCTTTTGTGAATGAGTTACCATGGCATCCAGGACGCTAAAGTCCCGGCTGCCATGGTAAAGTGTAGTGGGGAGGCAGGGAGAAGTATACTTATCGTCCATGCGGCTCCCGAGACTCGAGGCACTCCACAATGACGTCAGAGTGCGCCATGAGCATGGATCACATGATCGCATGGATCACGTGATCCATGCGGCGTAGGGCGCTCTGACGTCATTGTGGAGTGCCCCGGGAGCCGCACAGACTGTAAGTATCTGCTCCCCTGGCTCCCCACTACTTACTATGGCAACCAGGACTTTAGTAGCGTCCTGGCTGCCATAGTAACACTGAAAGCATTTTGAAGACTGATCAGTCTTCAAATGCTTTCAGTTGTCTTGCGTTGTGACGGATCCGGCGGGCAGTTCCCGCGACGGAAGTGCACGCCGAATCCACACAAGCAAGTGTGAAAGACGCCTATATTGGATACAAATTTGTTCCTAATAATATGTATTCTCTGCTGGAATACTGTATATACGGTTGCGGCCTAAACGCACACACAGATGTGCCAAAAACTAGTTAACTATGGCTAAAATATAAAACACTCTCTGCTGTAGTAATTAATATTACGATTGCGGGTTGAATACACACACAGATGTGGCACAAGTTAGGTTAATTTCCCCAGAAAAAAATAATTTCTCTGATGGTGCAGTGTATCTCAGCACCAAGCCCACTGTACTGAATAAGCCCCTTTTTATTTTATTTTTTAATCAATGTTTTATTGATTTTTTAAATTTTTCAAAAAGTAACAAGTAGTAACGTTAAGTTACAGAGTACAGTATTAAAGTACAGGTGAAGATGATAAAAGTTGCAAGGATAATACAAGTTACAAAATGGACAGCCATTAAGTTACATGAACGAAGGTCTCTCTAAAAGTTCAAAAACCAAGTAGAAAGAAGTGGCTAGGTACATATCTAGTGAGGATGTATCGAATAAAAACCAAAGGTTATTAAACATACAAAGGTTATTAAACACACAAAGCTCAAGGCATTGCCAAATGAGGGTGGATAATATCAGTTCAAGGCAAGTGAGGCGGAAAGGAATTGGGACTTAAGTCCTGTTCTAGCATAAGAGAGACGAAGGGGCATTAGGTGGCTATGTTGGGCTTTTTCTTCATGTGAACAAGACAGAGACAACTTTTAAGGAAGGAGAAGGATGGACCAATCACATCCTAAGGGGTGTTAGAGAATCTATGGGACCTCCATTTGTCCCATTGTTTAAGGAATGTAGGATGTGACCGGGACTCCCAAGAGGATAGTTCTTCAAAACGGTAAAGCTGGTCCACCTTCAGTCTCCAAGTTTCAAGATCAGGGAGGGAGCTCTGGAGCCAATACTTTGGAATGAGTAGGCGTGCTGCAATTAGAAGTTGTCTAAAGAGATATGGAAGTCGAGTTGGGGGTGGGTAAAGGGGATGTCAGGAGTGCGATCGAGGGAGATAGAGCTATGGAGGTTCTGCAAATATTATTTGCTTGAGCAAATATATCGGTCCACCATCTTTTAATTTTCGAGCATTCCCACCAAAGGTGGAAGAATGTTCCTCTTTCTAGTTCACACCTCCAACATCTGTCTGATGCCCCATGAGAGTATAAGGCAGATTTGACCGGGGTAATATACCATTGGGTCAAAATCTTGTAATTATTTTCCTGTATACGTATACAGCGAGAAGTTTTGTGAGGCGCCTCAAGAAGTCTGGGGAGGAGGTCGTATGGGAGGTCAGTTTGAAGGTCTTTTTCCCAGCAACGGATAAAGGCCGGTTTGGTAATGATAGGGGGTGATCGGAGTCTGCGATATAACATTGAAATAGGTTTATCAGGTGGTTTATCTGTAGAAATGTATGCCTCTAACCATGTCAATGGACGTAAAAGTTCACCCTTGGTAGTGTGTTTTTGAATAAAGCTACAAAGCAGAGGGACTAAGGAGAAGTCACAAGGTTTTGGGTCTAGGAAAGAGGAGAGGGTGGTGTTGGATAAGGGTTGGCCCATATCATCAAGAAGCGATCTGACCGGGAGGGGGGCTAGTTTAGTATAGCTAGGGGACGATCTTGTGAGAGATGGATCATATGTCCCTAAAACGTCGCCTATCGTAAGCAGAGGAGAAGGGAAAGGGATACTGCAATGTGAGGAATTGAGCCACGACCAGGTCGTTAGAGTGGCTTTTATAATAGGGTAAGCTTTAAGATGAGTTGGGGGTAGGGCTTCGTTGCCTAATAAGAAAGCCCTAAGAGGTTTGCCCAGTATTGAGCATTCTAGTACAACCCTAAGGTTTATGAGGAGAGCCACGAAGCCAGTCCACAGCTCTAGCCAGGAGTATTGCTTTCCCATAGAGTTCAGGGTCTGGGAGTCCGATACCGCCTTCTGATTTATGTTTAATCAATTTAGAATAGGCCAGTCTAGCTTTGCCGCCATTCCATAGGAAATGGGAGAATTTTTGTTTAAGTGAAGCGTAGTAGGTAGAGGGTACTGGAATAGGGAGGACTTGTTGAAGGTAGGTCAGGCGGGGAAGAATAAGTGAGGTGAGAAGGTTTTTCCGACCAAACCAGGAAAGAGTAGGAACCGTTTTATGGAGATTATCAATTGCTTGGAAAGTGGAGAGTTTCAGGGGGATGTAGTTTAGGGGGAAGAGGTCTGCGATTTGAGGGCTAATTTTGACCCCTAGGTATGTGATCGTGGGGGATGCCCAGTTGAACGGTGAATTGGTCATCAGATTTCTTTTGGTGATTTCAGAAATACCAATGCAGATGACAAGGGATTTATTTGCATTGATTTTAAAGTTGGATATGGGGCCAAAACTAGTTAGGTAGTTTTGAATGATTGGCATAGAGGTACGAGGGTTTGAGGTTAGAATTAGTACATCATCGGCAAAGGCTGCTAATTTGTGTTCTACACCTCCCACAGTGGGGCCTTTTATCAAGGGATCGGACCTTAAGGCTTGTAAGAGAGGTTCCATGCATAAGACAAAAAGGAGAGGTGAAAGGGGGCAGCCCTGTCGGGTACCATTAGTTATACCAAAAGAGGGGGAGAGAGTGCCATTGACCATAACATGTGCTGAGGCATGGGTGTACATTGCGAAAACTGCGTTAATGAAGATTTCAGGCAGGCCAAATCGGAGCAGGGTTAATCTTAAATAGTTCCAGCTCACCCTATCAAATGCTTTCTCAGCATCTGTACTAAGAAGCAGAAGGGGAGATGAGGTATGGGAGGAATGGCATACCAGGTTCAATATTCTAGAGGTGTTGTCTCTACCTTTTCTGCCTCGGACAAAGCCTACCTGATCTCCATGTATCAAGATAGGTAGGAGTATAGCCAGGCGATTAGCCAACATCTTTGCCAACAGTTTCAAGTCAATGTTGAGCAAAGAGATGGGCCTGTAATTCGCGCAGCATTTATGATCTTTCCCTCCTTTGGTATAAGTGTAATGTGAGCAGTGACCATGTCTCTAGACAAAGGTGTACCCGACAGGAAAGGTTGCAGACGTCAAGAAAAAGAGGGAGAAGTTGTTTTTGGAATGATTTGTAGTAAATAGCGGGAGGCCATCCGGACCTGGGCTTTTGCCTTTAGGAAGACTGCGTATAGCTTTTGAGAGTTCATCTGAGGTAAAGGGGATGGTCAAGGAGTTTTTCTGTGAGTCGGAAAGGGCAGGGAGACAAAGGGTCTGCAAGAAATGGTGTACCATATCAGAGTGGGCTTCGAGAGGAATGGGCCGAGGAAGATTGTACAGGTTATAGTAAAAGTCTTGAAATTGTTTGGCTATTGAGGTTGTAGAGAATATAGCGTTGCCTTCTTTAGAGATCAGTTGATGGACATAGTTGTTAGATTTCCTAACTTTAATTCTGTGCATAAGGAATTTTGAGGCCTTATCGCCATGTGAAAAGAACTTGTGCTGTGAACTCAGAAAAAATTTAGCTGAGCGAGTTTGCAATAATGCTTTCAATTCAGCCCTAGCATTAGAGAGAGATTGAAGAAGAGAGCTGGAGGGATCTTTTTTGTGTTGCAATTCTAAAGAATGGATTTTAGATAGGAGGGAGTCTATTTGTTGCTCTCTGCGTTTTTTGAGATAAGAGCCTATGCTTATAAAATGTCCTCTAATAAAAGGTTTATGGGCATCCCACAGGGTTTGAGGGGAAGTGGAGGGGAGTTTGTTTAGTAGAATGTATTCTTCAAGAAGGGAAGACAGTTTATTCACTATAGTGGGGTCACCCAGAATAGACTCATTGAGGCGCCAATGGAACTCTCTGGGTATGGGTTGAGGAGCAGCAATTGAGAGAGAGAGTGGGGCATGATCTGACAAGTGGATGGAACCAATGTCAGCCTTACAACATAGGTGGAGGTGTGTCTTAGAAATAAAGAGGTAGTCGATACGGTGATATGTAATGGACGTGTGAGAAAAAAGTAAAGTCTAATGTATCTGGATGTAAAGAACGCCACGCGTCTACCACATGGAGGTTCCAGAGCTCTCTCTTCAGGGATTCCAAGGCTCGCTTAGAAAGAGGGGATTTGTGTGAGGAGGAATCCATAACAGGATTCAAGGCTACATTAAAGTCGCCTCCTAAAGTAATTATTCCTTCCTGAAAGGAGGCAATTTGTGGGGCTACATTAGCAATCCACTGAGTTTGTTTAGTATTGGGCAGATATAGGTTAACAAACGTGTAGATCTGGGGGCCAATATGTCCCTTGACCATGATAAAGCGTCCATCTGGGTCCTGAACATGAGAAGCGTACTTAAAGGGGAGGTTTTTTTGAAACCCGATGCTAACTCCACCGGATGCAGAGGAAGGTCCTCCACAGTGAAACCATGTTGGGAAGGCAGAATGGGAAAGGTTGGGATAGCAGTTGAATTTGAAGTGTGTCTCCTGGAGGAAAACCAGTGGTTAAAGGGAGTCATTCATGTAAAATCATCATCTTACACCACTAATATCATGATCTCCCTTACCTCCCCCCTATTAAAATCTTACCTTTCCTATTGCTGTCCATCCACTGTATTCTGTGAAAAACGCTTCTATTTCATATGCTAATTAGCCTGTATAGGTGCCCAGGGGCGGCATTGATGCATCCGGTGCCCATGCCCCTCAGCGCTTTTCAAAGCAAACCCTCCCCTTTCACGCCTCTGGCCTGCCCTAGGTTCTTCTGTTTATCATCCTCTCTTTACTGCTAAATCCCGGGCCTGCGCTGTTCACCATAATCCTTTCGCCTGCACACAGCCTTACCCACTACGGGCAGAGTCAGAAGAGCATTTATTGCACATGCGCAGGCTCTAGGATTATGTTGAACAACGCAGGCGGGGGATTTAATGGTGAATAGAGGATGGAAACAGAAGAACCTAGAGTGGGCCAGAGGGGTGAAAGGGGAGGGTTTGCTTTGAAAAGCGCCGTGCTATGTGGATAACTGTATATATACACTCACAGCGAGGTAGAGATGTATAATGTAACCTGATTATTTTGTACGTGTCACACCAGGTATTAAGTAATCATTTTTACAGAGATGAAATACGGATGTAGTAGAGTTAACACACATGCTTTACGAGACGTGTTATGTAAACTAAATGCCACTAAATGCGTTAAGCTATATCTTTTCAATGGCTTTTTTTTAAAGGTAACGCTATGAGTTAAGAAATTTGAGTTAAGAGTTTGTGTTAACCCTGCTACATCTGTATTGATTAGCTTAGCAGCATAACTGAATATATACATTACAGAGTGTTATAGAGAGAGATACAAAAGTCGTGTAAGCATACTAAGCCATCCTTGTACCTGGGCATAATTTGATATCGCTTTAGGTCGCACCACTTTTTTTGGACGGCTTTCTTGCTGTGCCTCCATCTGAATGTGTGCCACAGCTCAAAACGGAGAGACCTGATAATGGCGTTTTTATCTTCATGTTTCCTGGTGCGGTCATACCCCCACACCAACATGCACTGCAGGATAAAGATGGAAGCATATAATCACAATTTAAAAAAAAACATTTTTTCTAAATAATGTCCTCAACAAAACACCAAAAAGTAGTTATGTCTTTTAACAGGAAATAATCAGATTGTATTGCAGATGTATGTGTGTGGGTTCTGAGCAATCTGATATTGGCCAGCTCAGCAGAGATGTACCTATCTAGTGAAGTGACGGTACGGTATGGGGTGTACTGCTGGTTCGTGTCCCTGTGGTTTACCCTGGGCACCGCTAAATAAACCAGCAAATACTTACGGTCAGACAAAGTAAGTTCATGGACAAAATATATATATTTTGTGTGATAGTATATAGTGTGTGGTATATAGTGTGTGGTATATACAGTAGTGTGTGGCAGGAAAATGGATGTGCTATTTGCATGTGAAAGATATTTATATGCTGCTACATACATGTTACAGACATAGTGCTGTGAAGTAACAAGAATACTTAGTGCACCAATCACTTGTTGAGCGTGAATATTCGAATAGTAATATCTACTCTTACCAGATAAACTGTGTTTTTCGTATTGGGAAAAATAAAAATTTGTATCTATATCAATAATATTCGCATCCACAAATATTTTTCAACACTACATCTACATATACATTGTTCTGCCATGCATGCAATATGTAAAAAAAAAAAAAAATGGGCTGTAATGCAATATTACTTACAGTGATCAGGATTTATTCCTCTTCTGTTTCAAAAAAATTTTGGACCATTTTTTCATTTCTCCGACTATCTCTATCTCTGTCTCTGGCAGACTTCCAACACTGTGGTTGCGAAAGAGAAACCAGGACACACACGTGAATTACGTAATGCGATCACATACTTACTCGATGATATGATTGCATACTTATGCAATCATTACATTTGCGATTTTCAAGTGAAAATTGGGTTGACGAATATAACGAATATTCAAATTCACGAATATGACGAATATTCTAAAAAATATTTGTGATATATCGCAAATTTGAATATAGCCCCTACGTCTCATTACTGTTGTTGAGCATACTCTTGCCTACTGAGACTTGTAGGTGTTTGCCTCCAGAAAGAACAAGAAGATAGAAAACGTCTTCTCCCTGTCCATCCAGGATCAGCCAACGAGAGTTTTAACACCTTGGCCTCGGGGTCGTCTTTATGCATTCCCACTGTTTCCGCTAATACCAAAAGTGTTATCAAAAGTCATGGAGGAGAAAGTTCAAATAATTCTGATAATGCCATTTTGGCCAAGGAGGGCTTGGTTCCCATTACTAAAAAGACTAGCAGGAGAGGACTCTTGGGTTCTTCCACTCATTCCAAACCTCTTCACCCAGGGTCCTGTAGTTCACCCCAGAATTCCACATCTCTGCTTAACTGCCTAGAAACTGAAAGGAACATCTTAAGAAATAAAGGCCTCTCAGAGGCAGTAATTTATACTCTATTACAGAGTAGGAAGCCAATAACATCAGAAATTTACCTGATGTCCTGGAAATCCTTCCTACGGTTTGTGGACGGCCATGATTCCAGATGTTGCCCTGATCCTGGACTTCCTACAAGCTGGCCTTGACAAATAACTATCTGTAAGTATGTTAAAGGTTCAAGTGGCAGCATTCCTCCTTGGGATTTAAATCTGGTCCTATCTAAGTTGATGCTCCCTCCCTTTGAACCTATTGGAGAGATTCCATTAAAAATATTAACACTTCAAACAGTTTTTTGTTGGCCATTACAACAGCTAGGAGAGTGGGGGAGATCCAAGCTTTCTTATCTTACCGTCCTACCTTACAGTGTTTGATGATAGAATTATTTTAAGGCATTCCCCAGAGTTCCTCCCTAAAGTCATATTTAGAGTTGAGCGAACACCTGGATGTTCAGGTTCGAGAAGTTCGGCCGAACTTTCCGAAAATGTTTGGGTTCGGGATCCGAACTCGAACCAAACTTCATTCCGAACCTGAACCCCTTTGAAGTCAATGGGGACCCAAACTTTTGGGCACTAAAAAGGCTGTAAAATAGTCCAGGAAAGGGCTAGAAGGCTGCAAAAGGCAGCAAAATGTAGGTAAATCCACTGCAAACAAATGTGGATAGGGAAATTAATTAAAATAAAATAAAATAAATAAAAATTAAGCAATATCAATTGGAGAGAGGTCCCAGAGCAGAGAATCAGGCTTCAAGTCACCCACCAATGGAGAAGGCCACTTTCATTTTTTTAGGCTCCAGCACCCAGACAGAGGACAGAGGTCGCATAGCAGAGAATCAGGCGTCATATCACCCACCACTGGAGAAGGCCACTTTCAGTTATTAAGGCCCCAGCACCCAGACAGAGGAGAGAGGTCCCACAGCAAGGAATAAGGCGTCATATCACCCACCACTGGAGAAGACCACTTTCAGTTATTTAGGCCCCAGCACCCAGACAGAGGAGAGAGGTCCCACAGCAAGGAATAAGGCGTCATATCACCCACCACTGGAGAAGGCCACTTTCAGTTATTTAGGCCCCGGCGCCCAGATTGAGGAGAGGTTCATTCAACTTTGGGTTGCACCGCAAGATCATGGTAAAGTTAAAAAAATGAGGATCCAATAAAGAAGTGCCGCGGAGTACAAGAATACATGGTTGAGGGGGAGGCAGCTATAAATGTCTATTCTGCACAAGGGAGGGACAGGTCCTGTGGGATCCATGCCTGGTTCATTTTTATGAACGTCAGCTTGTCCACGCTGGCTGTGGACTGGCGGCTGCGTTTGTCAGTAATGACGCCCCCTGCCTTGCTGAATACATGTTCAGACAAAACGCTGGCCGCCGGGCAGGCCAGCACCTCCAAGGCATAAAATGGTAACTCTGGCCACGTGGACAATTTGGAGACCCAGAAGTTGAATGGGGCCGAACCATCACTCAGTACGTGTAGGGGTGTGCAGACGTACTGTTCAACCATGTTAGTGAAATGCTGCCTCCTGCTAACACGTTCCGTATCAGGTGGTGTTGCAGTTAGCTGTGGCATGGTGAGAAAACTTTTCCACATTTCTGCCATGCTAACCCTGCCCTCAGAGAAGCTGGTCATGACACAGCTGCGTTGGCGACCTCTTGCTCCTAATCTGCCTTCGCCTTGGGCTTCCACTTGTTCCACTTGTTCCCCTGTGACATTTGGTAATGCTCTCAGGAGCACGTCTACCAGCGTGCGCTTGTACTCACGCATCTTCCTATCACGCTCCAGTGCAGGAAGTAAGGTGGGCACATTGTCTTTGTACCGGGGATCCAGCAGGGTGGCCACCCAGTAGTCCGCACACGTTAAAATGTGGGCAACTCTGCTGTCGTTGTGCAGGCACTGCAGCATGTAGTCACTTGTGTGACAGGCTGCCCAGAGGAAAGGACATGCTGTCCTTTGTGGGATGCGTATCGTCATCGTCCTCTGTATCCCTAACAAAATAACCTAAGAGCACCATACAAAGCAACCGCACATCCTATAAAATCAGATTAATTTATTGAAACACCAAAAAAGACATATAGACAATGATAGACAAGGTATTAAAAATGGATCCACCAAATTGGCCCTAACAGGGACAATAAGAATAAGAAGCTGCACAACTGACAAGGAAGCGTGTATCCAACATGAGTGAATTAAATCAAGAATACTATCTCAAATAATGAAAGTCAAAAACATCTAATACATAATCATTGTAGCCTCACAAAGCAGTGTGCAGTTTAAAGATTGAGCCCCTAAGGGAAAAACCTGACGCGTATCGCCATTCCTGGCTTCCTCAGAAGTTCTGGTGAACTAAGTCAACAGTGTTCCTTTTAAATAATACATAATTAGGGGTAATTACTGATCACCTGATACATGTATAATTATATATACAATCATTGAGGGCTAACCTTTAAGAAGGATAATGCGATCTTGCTGCCAAAGGTCAAACATATGGTCCGCATGAGACACGGCGTCTCATTCAGCCCAATGCGCAGACGCCAACAGTAACACCGGCGGAAGGAGCGATTGCGCTCCAACAAACCGGATATGCGTCATCGTCATCGTCCTCTGTATCCCCCCAGCTACGCACCATTGATGGGCCTGAGCTGTGTCGGGTGCCACCCCGCTGTGAACCTGCTTCATCCTCATCCTCCTCCACCTTATCCTCCTCATCCTCCAGTAGTGGGACCTGGCTGGCCACATTTGTACATGGCCTCTGCTGTTGCAAAAAACCTCCCTCTGAGGCACTTCTAACAGACTGGCCTGAAAGTGCTAAAAATGACCCCTCATCCTCCTCCTCCTCCTGGGCCACCTCCTCTTCCTTCATCGCCCTAAGTGTTTTCTCAAGGAGACATAGAAGTGGTATTGTAACGCTGATAACGGCATCATCGCCACTGGCCCTGTTGGTGGAGTACTCAGAAACAGCACAACAGGGCACACAGGTGTTGCATGGAGGTCCAGTCATTGGTGGCTAAGTGGTGCTGTTCCACAGCGCGATTGACCCGTGATTGCTGCAGCTGAAACTCCATTATGTCCTGCTGCTGCTGCTCGCACAGTCTCTCCAGCATGTACAAGGTGGAGTTCGACCTGGTGGGCACGTCGCATATGAGGCAGTGGCGGGAAGGCCGAGAGTTACACTGTAGGGCAGACAGGCGAGCAGCGGCAGGATGTGAACGCCGGAGCGCGCACAGACGGCCCGCACTTTATGCAGCAGCTCTGACATGTCGGCGTAGTTGTAAATGAACATCTGCACCACCAAATTCAGCACATGCGCCAGGCAAGGAATGTGCATCAAACCGGCTAGTCCCAGAGCTGTTGGTTAGGTGGACCTTGCCACAGATGGCGTTGCGCAGTGCACACTTGATTTTATCGGATACTTGGTTGTGCAGGGAAGGCACGGCTGTCTTGGAGAAGTAGTGGCGGCTGGGAACAACATACTGTGGGACAGCCATCGCCATCAGCTGTTTGAAGCTGTCTGTGTCCACCAGCCTGAATGACAGCATTTTAAAGGCCAGTAGTTTAGAAATGCTGGCATTCAGGCCCAGGGCTCGAGGGTGGCTAGGTGGGAATTTGTGCTTTCTCTCCAAGGTTTTTGAGATGGAGAGCTGAACGCTGCCGTGTGACATGGTGGAGATGCTTAGTGACGCAGGTGGTGGTGTCGGTGGCACATCTTCTGTTTGGTTGGCGCTAGGTGGCAACATTCCTCCCAAGGCAGAGGAAGAGGTCGGGGCAGCAGCAGACGAGGGAGCAGGGGGAGCCAGAGTGAGTTCCTTGCTTTTAAGTTGTTTACTCCACTGCAGTTCATGCTTTGCATGTAGATGCCTGGTCATGCAGTTTGTGCTAAGGTTCAGAACGTTAATGCCTCGCTTCAGGCTCTGATGGCACAGCGTGCAAACCACTCGGGTCTTGTCGTCAGCACATTGTTTGAAGAAGTGCCATGCCAGAGAATTCCTTGAAGCTGCCTTTGGGGTGCTGGGTCCCTGGTCGTGCTGGCCAGTAGCAGGCCAACTCTCTTTGCAGCGGCTGTTCTGCATTTGCCCCCTGCTCCCTCTTTTGCTTCGCTGTTGGCTCGGTCTCACCACTGCCTCTTCCTCTGAACTATGAAAGTAAGCGGTACGACCTTCATTCCATGTGGGGTCTATGACCTCATCATCCTCTGCATCGTCTTCCACCCAGTCTTCCTTCCTGACTTACTTCTGTTCAGTCTGCACACTGCAGTAAGACAAGGCAGTTGGCACCTGTGTTTTTTCATCATCAGAGACGTGCTGACTCTGATGAGGTGGTATTCCCATGTCCTCATCATCAGGAAACATAAGTGGTTGTGCGTCAGTGCATGCTATGTCTTCCACCGTTGTGAAAGGGCTAGGTGGATGCCCTTGGGAAAACCTGCCAGCAAACTCTTCAAACAGCATAAGAGACTGCTGAATAACTTGAGGCTCAGACAGTTTCCCTGATATGCATGGGGGTGATGTGGAAGACTGATGAGCTTCGTTTTCAGGCACCATCTGTGCGCTTTCTGCAGAAGACTGGGTGGGAGATAATGTTGTGAACATGCTGGATCCACTGTCGGCCACCCAATCGACTAATGCCTGTACCTGCTCAGGCCTTACCATCCTTAGAACGGCATTGGGCCCTATCAAATATTGCTGTAAATTCTGGCGGGTACCGGGACCTGAGGTAGTTGGTTCACTACTTTGTGTGGCTGTGGCAGAATGGCCACATCCTCTCCCAGCACCAGAGTGTCCACTAACACCACCACGACCGCGTCCGCGTCCCTTACTAGATGTTTTCCTCATTGTTACCATTCACCAAGAACCACAATAAGAAAAAAAATATTTGGCCCAATGTATTGATTTCAAATTCAGGCCTTTTTTTATAGGCACCTAACACTATCTGCCTATTTATTTATGTACCGTATTACACTAATCCAGGCCCAGCAGTAACCACTGATTTAGGGGAATATCAATTGTAGGCCTAGTAATTAGGCCCTGGATGAAAGGTATCCTTTTATGGACAGATTTACACTTGGAGATGCACAGTAGCGTGTGAAAAAATAGGTAGGATTATGCCTTCAGCAATTGTATTTCAACACTTTGTGTAATATACCCTTTAACGGACAGAAACACACTTGGAGATGCACGTTATCGTGTGAAGTAATTGAAGATGACCCTCTCAGCACTTGCATATACACCATTAGTGTAATATACCCTTTACAGACAGAAATACACTATGAGATGCACAATAGTGCGTGCAGATTTAAAGGATTATGCTTTCAGCAATTGTAATGTAACACTTTTTGTAGTATACCCTTTACGGAAATAAATATACTTGGGGATGCACGCTGAGTTTAATATACCCTTTGACGGACAGATTAACACTTGTCCTGCAACAGCTGGAACACCAGATTCAGGGTATTGCTATATTGGCAAGTGAATTTAACCCCAGAACAAAATCTATCCTTTGACGGATATTATTAAAATTGTTCAGTCAAAGCTGGAACACCAGATTTACTGTAATTTGTATTTTTGCAACTGTATTTCACCCCAGAACAAAATCTATCCTTTGACGGACACTATGAAAATTATCCATAGAAATCAAAATAGCGATGGCAGCATCTCCCATAACTTCATCTTTATTGAGGACTTCACAGCATATAAAAATGAGCAACGTTTCAGCTGTGCAACAGCCTTTGTCAAACATAGAACAATATAACATCTGTGCATATAAATACTAAAACACAGGTCCACCCACAGTTGTCTGAACCAATCAGGGTACACCCTGAACACGCCCATATCTCTCACTACCTATCTTTACATCCATTACCACGTTGTTTAACTTTTACCTGTGTACCTATCACCTTATTAATGCTGGTGAGGGAGACACATCCTTTCTAAGTGCACCATTTATTGATATGCTCAAGCACAAATATGAGCAGGAGGCTAAGAGACTTAGCACTATGGAGCTACACCTCATTACCTTAAGGGAATATTTTAAAAATTTGCTTGGTGGGGCGAGCATTCAACACCTGGACAACAGAGTACGATTCACCAATATTAAATCCATTTAAATTTATTAAACCGCAGTCTATAGAAACATACACATTACAGGTAAGTATAAAACAAATTACAATAGAAAACAATGGCCATTGGAGATCACCATTAATTAAAAATGCATTATTGATGCAATGAATGGGGAGTCAAAAAACAGAGTCCAAGAATGTATCAAATAAATCTATATTATCTGGTTCAAATTGACACTGTGGTCTTGCGCTTCAATCCCTCCGATATTAGTCCAATCCTCATATATAAAAGATTCCAGAGTAAGTATAGAACACTCATTTATCCAAGGTGGTATTTAGATTGCAAGTCCATAGATCTTAGGGTATCAAAACACTGGCTTGAGTGCACTCCCCACCAAGCGATTTTAACTGAACCTTTTTAACAGAGGGGTGGTGTACCTCTGATTAGGGCTGGGGCACCTACTCCATATACCCATCCAGTGTGAGCCACCACAACTGCACTTGGTTTTTACAAATAGTTTTTCACCACAGTGAGTGAGATCCTAAGAGACGGGAATATGGACATCTGGCACCATTTAGAAAATAAAAAATTGAAAGCAGAAACCTATGTATTTGATGGATCCGAAAACAATTTGGAAATTCGAGAGAAATTTAGTAGAATTATTTAGAGAATTGGAGGGTTTATTACAGAGACAATTGAGACATTGCTGGGAAATTAGATCTTTACAACAATATTTAACCCTTGGGAAAGTACCAAAGGGCCTTCTCTTAAATAAAATCCCAGCACAGGATTTGATAGGAGGGACATTTGAGGAAGAGTGGGATGCACTTCTTCTTTCCCACTCACTCTCGCTGATTAAATTAATCATTAAGAGGAGAACAGAATTATTGGGTGAGCTGAATGAAAAAATTGGAAAACTTAAGGAACAGATAGAAAGGCTCCCTAGGAATGAGGATTTTGACGATTGGCAGACCAGAATCTGTAGAGGATTGGACAGGTTGGAAAGTGAGATAATTAATAGAAAGACAAAAAAGTATATAAAAAGGAACAATACATCTTTACCTGGGAATTTATCAGAAAATATGGAATCACTGAATACACAGATAGCAGAGACAAAGAGAGATAAATCAGAGAGAAGAATTAATTATTCAATACCGGTTAACAACAGGGCAACAAATGAGCATTTTTAGATCATACTCCTCCATACCACAAATCATGGATGAGACACAGAGAATGAATACCCCCAGACACAAAGAACGAACACCCCCAGACACAAAGAACACTCACCCCCAGACACAAAGAATGTACACCTCCCAGACACAAGGAAAGAACACCTCCATATCCAATTTAGGACGAACAATACACTCTTACAATTTAAGACAGAGGAATTTGTACACAGAACACCAATACAATCACGATTCACAAAACAGGGGTCACTATACTCATTCAATGAGAAGACACAATCAACATCAGAGACATCATTATCAAAACCAAAGAGTAGAACAAGGAAGACAAGAAGAAGCAGTAGAAAAAGAAAGACAACACAAGAGATATTACCCAAGGAATCATGTTCAATTATTAATCTTAGTTCAGTGACATTAACTAAACTCCAAATGCGACTATTGGATAAGGGTCTGAAATTTGCTCCATCACAAAAATTAGACAAATTCTCAACGTATATAGGTATACAAAATTTATAAGAAATATTAGCCTAAAGAAATATTTTCTGAGAAATCCACATGGTAGAATTATAGAGAGTAAGAATCCATGTGATAGTTTGGTAGAAAATAAAAAACAAGAAAACAGGACAATACAAAAACAGATCGACCTGGTTCCCAAGAACCGAGATTAGCAGAGAAATGACAACTTTTCAAAAGAATGTAGAGGAGGGAATTAGACTGATAATTAGTGTTGAGCGAACAGTTCGAGCATCGTTCGGGTTCGTACCGAATTTTGAGGTGTCCGGGACCGGACCCGAACCCAGACATTTTCAAAAAGTTCGGGTTCGGTGTTCGTCGATTACTTCCCGCTTTCTGAAGAGCTGCACAGCAGCCAATCAGCTAGCGTTTTACTTCTTGCCCTAAGAGCCCATCACAGCCATGCCTACTAATGGCATGGCTGTGATTAACAAGATGCAGCATGTGACCCAGCCTCTATTTAAGCTGGAGTCACGTAGTCACGTCACACTGCTCTGATTGGTGTAGGGAGAGGACGCAGCTTCTGTCAGGGCGAGATTAGGCAGGTTAAAGTCAGCAACAGCACCTAATGAACGGATCGATTTACAGCTGAGAATCATTGAACTTCTGCTAGTTACTTGCTCGCTGGTTTTTAGGCTGCACAGAGCGTTTTTCTGTCACTTATTTTCTGGGTTGATCGGCGGCCATTTTGTGACTTGTGGTGCGCCAGAAGAAGCTGCCACCAAGTCCATCAATCCATCAATACTAGTTTTTTTTTTGCTATATCCTACATCAGGGGCTTGGCTGTGCTAATTGTCACCCCTAGAAACTCAGGAAAGAAATTTCTATATTTTATTAAGGGGTTAAATACAATTGCCCAAATACCAATCCCTTAAATCTGGTGTTCCAGCTTTGGCTAGACAAGTTTAATACTGTCTGCTGTCTGTCAAAGGATAGATTATTTTCTGGGGTGAAATTCAATTGCCAAAATAGCAATACCATAAATCAGTGGTTTCAGCTGTGGCTGGCCAAGATTCATAGTGTCCGCAAAAACATATATTTTGTTCTGGGGTGAAATTCAATTGCCAAAATAGCAATACCATAAATCAGTGGTTTCAGCTGTGGCTGGCAAAATAGAATAGTGTCTGCCAAAAACATATATTTTGTTCTGGGGTGTAATTCACTTGCCAAAATAGCAATACCCAGAATATGGTGTCCCAGCAGTTGCAGGCCACGTTTCATAGTGTCCGCCAAAACATATATTTTGTTCTGGGGTGAAATTCAATTGCCAAAATAGCAATACCATAAATCAGTGGTTTCAGCTGTGGCTGGCAAAATATAATAGTGTCGTCAAAACATATATTTTGTTCTGGGGTGTAATTCTTGCCAAAAAATAATACTATAAATCAGTGCTTTCTGCTGTGTGTGGCAAAATATAATAGTGTCGTCAAAACATATATTTTGTTCTGGGGTGTAATTCACTTGCAAATATGCCAATCAGTGGTTTCAGCTGTTGGCTGGCAAAGGCCGTGGTGTCGGCAAACACCTGTTTTGTTCTGGGGTATCCATCTTTAACCACCTGATGCATATATTGAATATTTTTCATCCTCCAATATTGCCGACAATTTGGGTCATCTAAATTCAGAAGCTTTTGATTATGCCATAGTGGGGTACAGATAAGTAGTGCCTCAACTTTAAACCAACTCTTTATAACCAGCCAAGCTTTTATAGCCATTCTGCAGAAGGGTTTATACCCGGTCTGTATATTAATTAAATAATCGGACTCGAGTACTGTAAAAAAAATCTGAAAAACCTGAGTCTTTTACCAATTTTCTACAGAAATGACTATTTTCCCAGTCATTAAAAAACTGAGTTGAGAGGCCATATAATAACCTCTAAAATAGGGGAGGTTAAGACCTCCCCGATTGTAGGGCATAGAGAAATAGAGCGCCTTTAATCTCACACGCTTTCTCCCCCATAGCAAATCATTAATCATCCGCTCTATCAGTCTAAAATACTTATCTTCAATCCATGCAGGCGAATTGCGAAGAACATAAAGAACCTGGGGGAGCACCACCATTTTTATTAATGAGATTCTGTCTGCTCTTGCGGGCAGAATTTTTTGCCATACCTTAATTTTAGATCTCACTTTTAAGAATAAGGGAAGCAAGTTAAATTTTAAGTAATCTTGAATTTTGGCAGTAACTGTTATCCCCAGGTATTTTATTGAATCGGAAATCAATAACCGATTGGTAATAGAATTTTCCATCGATCCTCTAATTTCATCTACAGGGAGAAGAGCAGTTTTCTCCCAGTTAACCTCAAGGCCGGAGGGAACAGAAAATAGATTAACCAACTCCATTATTCGAGGGAGTGTGGTTTCCATTTGATGGATAAAAAACAAGATATCATCTGCATAGAGAGATATACGGTCCTGCTTCCCCATTACACCAAAACCAGCTACTTTCAAGTCCTGCCTAATACTAGCTGCAAGAGGTTCAATATAAATATTAAATAAAAGAGGGGAAAGGGGACATCCTTGACGTGTACCTCTTCCCTGTAAAAAGCTCTCTGTCAACGTATCATTAATCCTGATCCTAGCTACTGGGAATTTATATAGCAACTGCACCATCGCCATAAACTTGGGGCCAAAACCCATTTTTTTCATCACCTCCCAGAGGAACCCCCACTCGACTCTGTCAAACGCCTTAGTGGCATCCAGTGACAGAATAGAGCGGGCGTCACTCCCAGGAGATTGAATATTAGTGAAAAGCCTGTGCAGATTATGGTGGGTGCCTCTTTTTGGCATAAAGCCATTTTGATCTGGATGGATAACAGAGGACATAACCCCGGAAAGCCTCCTAGCCAGAACTTTTGATAGAATCTTAACATCCGAGTTTAATAAGGAGATAGGTCTATATGAACTCAAATCGATCGGATCTTTATCTTTTTTATAGGAATTAGAACTATCAAAGCTTCCATCATGGACTGTGGTAGGATGACATCCCTGTACTTACGATAAAATTCATACGGAAGACCATCTAACCCTGGCGATGAGTTCCCAGAGATAGACCTCAGGGCCTCCTGGATCTCCAATAGAGACAATTCTTTTTCCAAGAATTTCTTTTGGACTTCCGTTAACATCGGAAGAGAAATTTTCTCCAGGAACTGCCTCGCCAAGTCAGATGGCAAACCAGGAGAAGCTCTATATATCTAAGAATAGAATTGCAGAAAAGTATCTCTAATTCCCTCTGGGTCTGATATAATTACACCATCTAGATTACGAATTGAAGTAATAGCTTTCTTTTTATTGTCCTGTTGTGAAATTATTCTGGCTAGGAGCTTACCAGGACGTCCGACTCTGAAAAGTACTTTTGTCCATTATAAAACAATCTATGGTTTGCTTTCTCCATTACATAGTCCTCCAGGGAGCGACTAGCCTTTTGCATCTCTTCTTTATTATCTTCGGTAGGTTGATCAATAAAACACTCCGTTGTGGATTCCACGATCTTAACCAATACCTCCTCTTTTTTCCTAAATGTTCTCCTCACAGCAGTAATATCACTTATAAGAACCCCTCTCAAATAAGCTTTCAGGGCATCCCAAACTAAATTAATTCTAGCAGAGGGGAGATTCACTTCCCAAAAGGAGGATACATGTACTTTAATAGACTGATAATTAGTGTTGAGCGAACAGTTCGAGCATCGTTCGGGTTCGTACCGAATTTTGGGGTGTCCGGGACCGGACCCGAACCCAGACATTTTCAAAAAAGTTCGGGTTCGGTGTTCGTCGATTACTTCCCGCTTTCTGAAGAGCTGCACAGCAGCCAATCAGCTAGCGTTTTACTTCTGTCCTAGAGCCCATCACAGCCATGCCTACTAATGGCATGGCTGTGATTAGCAAGTGCAGCATGTGACCCAGCCTCTATTTAAGCTGGAGTCACGTAGTCACGTCACACTGCTCTGATTAGTGTAGGGAGAGGACGCAGCTTCTGTCAGGGGCGAGATTAGGCAGGTTAAAGTCAGCAACAGCACCTAATGAACGGATCGATTTACAGCTGAGAATCATTGAACTTCTGCTAGTTACTTGCTCGCTGGTTTTTAGGCTGCACAGAGCGTTTTTCTGTCACTTATTTTCTGGGTTGATCGGCGGCCATTTTGTGACTTGTGGTGCGCCAGAAGAAGCTGCCACCAAGTCCATCAATCCATCAATACTAGTTTTTTTTTTTGCTATATCCTACATCAGGGCTTGGCTGTGCTAATTGTCACCCCTAGAAACTCAGGAAAGAAATTTCTATATTTTATTAAGGGGTTAAATACAATTGCCCAAATACCAATTCCCTAAATCTGGTGTTCCAGCTTTGGCTAGACAAGTATAATACTGTCTGCTGTCTGGCAAAGGATAGATTATTTTCTGAGGTTAAATTCAATTGCCAAAATAGCAATACCATAAATCAGTGGTTTCAGCTGTGGCTGGCAAAATAGAATAGTGTCTGCCAAAACATATATTTTGTTCTGGGGTGTAATTCACTTGCCAAAATAGCAATACCCTGAATCTGGTGTCCCAGCAGTTGCAGGAAATGTTTCATAGTGTCCGCCAAAACATATATTTTGTTCTGGGGTGAAATTCAATTGCCAAAATAGCAATACCATAAACCAGTGGTTTCAGCTGTGGCTGGCAAAATAGAATAGTGTCCGCCAAAACATATATTTTGTTCTGGGGTGTAATTCACTTGCCAAAATAGCAATACCATAAATCAGTGGTTTCAGCTGTGGCTGTCAAAATAGAATAGTGTCTGCCAAAACATATATTTTGTTCTGGGGTGTAATTCACTTGCCAAAATAGCAATGCAGAATCTGGTGTCCCAGCAGTTGCAGGCCACGTTTCATAGTGTCCGCCAAAACATATATTTTGTTCTGGGGTGAAATTCAATTGCCAAAATAGCAATACCATAAATCAGTGGTTTCAGCTGTGGCTGGCAAAATATAATAGTGTCCGCCAAAACATATATTTTGTTCTGGGGTGTAATTCACTTGCCAAAATAGCAATACCATAAATCAGTGGTTTCAGCTGTGGCTGGCAAAATAGAATAGTGTCTGCCAAAACATATATTTTGTTCTGGGGTGTAATTCACTTGCCAAAAATAGCAATACCCAGAATCTGGTGTCCCAGCTTTTGCAGGCCACGTTTCATAGTGTCCGCCAAAACATATATTTTGTTCTGGGGTGAAATTCAATTGCCAAAATAGCAATACCATAAATCAGTGGTTTCAGCTGTGGCTGGCAAAAATAGAATAGTGTCCGCCAAAACATATATTTTGTTCTGGGGTGTAATTCACTTGCCAAAATAGCAATACCCAGAATATGGTGTCCCAGCAGTTGCAGGCCACGTTTCATAGTGTCCGCCAAAACATATATTTTGTTCTGGGGTGAACATTCAATTGCCAAAATAGCAATACCATAAATCAGTGGTTTCCAGCTGTGGCTGGCAAAATAGAATAGTGTCTGCCAAAACATATATTTTGTTCTGGGGTGTAATTCACTTGCCAAAATAGCAATACCCTGAATCTGGTGTCCCAGCTGTTGCAGGCCACGTTTCATAGTGTCCGCTAAAACATATATTTTGTTCTGGGGTGAAATTAATCTGGCAAAATAGCAATACCCTGACTCTGTTGTCCCAGCTGTTGCAGGCCCATTGTAAATCTGTCCATAAATGGATACCTTTCATCCAGCGCCTAAATACTTGCCCTAAAAGAGATATTCCCCTAAATCAGTGGTTAATGCTGTGCCTGGATTAGTGTAATACGCTACATAAACAAATAGGCAGACAGTGTTAGGTGCCTGTAAAAAAGGCCTAAATTTGAAATCAATACATTGGGCCAAATATTTTATTCCTTGTTGTGGTGCTTGGTGAACGGTAACAATGAGGAAAACATCTAGTAAGGGAAACGGGACGCGGTCGTGGTGGTGTTAGTGTACCCTCTGGTGCTAGGAGAGGACGTGGCTATTCTGCCACAGCCACACATCCTAGTGAACCAACTACCTCAGGTTCCAGTACCCGCCAGAATTTACAGCGATATTTGGTGGGGCCCAATGCCGTTCTAAGGATGTTAAGGCCTGATCAGGTACAGGCGCTAGTCAATTGGGTGGCCGACAGTGGATCTAGCACGTTCACAACATTATCTCCCACCCAGTCTTCTGCAGAAAGCGCACAGGTGGCACCTGAAAACCAAGCCCATCAGTCTGTCACATCACCCCATGCATATCAGGGAAACTGTCAGAGCCTCAAGTTATGCAGCAGTCTCTTATGCTGTTTGAAGACTCTGCTGGCATGGTTTCCCAAGGAAATCCACCTAGCCCTTTCCCAGTGGTGGAAGACATAGAATGCACTGATGCACAACCACTGATGTTTCCTGATGATGAGGACATGGGAATACCACCTCATCGGAGACCGAGCGTCTCTGATGATGACAAGCACAGGTGCCAGCTGCTGCGTCCTTCTGCAGTGTGCAGACCGAACAGGAGGTCAGGGAGGAAGACTGTGTGGAAGACGATGCAGGGACGATGAGGTCCTAGACCCACATGGAATGAAGGTCGTGCCACTGACTTTCATAGTTCAGAAGAAGAGGCAGTGGTGAGACCGAGCCAACAGCGTAGCAAAAAGAGGGAGCAGGGGAAAAAGCAGAACAGCCGGCCGCCAAGAGGAGTTTGCCTGATACTGGCCACAGCCACCAGGGACCGAGCACCCCAAAG
>CM065590.1:585673905-585857291 GCA_033119425.1 Bufotes viridis
CTGCGTAATGAAGGCCTCCATGCCCAGAACTCCCAGGCGCACCCCCTAGCTGTCTCCAAAGAATAAGAAGAGTCGACTGCAGTATGCCAAAAGTCATGTGGACAAACCACAAAAGTTTTGGGATAGTGTTCTGTGGACTGATGAAACAAAATTAGAACAGTTTGGAGGAGGAAGAACAAGGCCTATGAAGAAAAGAACACCTTGCCTACTGTGAAGCATGGCGTGGGGTCAATCATGCTTTGGGGCTGTTTTGCTTCTACAGGTACAGGGAAGCTTCATCGTGTGCAAGGTACCAAGAGATATTGGATGAAAACCTGAGGCTTGGGAGACGTTGGACCTTTCAACAGAACAATGATCCCAAGCATACCTCTAAGTCCACTAGAGCATGGTTGCAGATTAAAGGCTGGAACATTTTGAAGTGGCCATCGCAGTCACCAGACTTACATCCGATTGAGAACCTCTGGTGGGACTTAAAGAAAGCAGTTGCAGCGCGCAAGCCTAAGAATGTGACTGAACTGGAGGCTTTTGCCCATGAAGAATCGGCAAAGATACCCGTAGATCGCTGCAAGACGCTTGTGTCAAGCTATGCTTCACGGTTAAAAGCTGTTATAACTGGAAAAGGATGTTGTACTAAGTACTAAGATTGAATGTCACTTGGGGGTTGAATAAAACTGATAATGATGTGAGCACAGAAAAGACATTTGTGGTTATTTCATTATAAATGTTATGTTATATTTGTCTGACTTACAAGAGCCTCTTTGATTTAATTGTAAACAAGATGACTGAAATGATCAAAATCAATGTCAAACTGGACAAAACACTCAATTTCAGTGGGGGTTGAATAATTTTTAACACTATATATATATATATATATATATGTACTTCAACGGACAGTAAACTCTATATATACTACAGAGCATAGTATACTATATATGTTATATATTCTACAGAGGATAGTATACTGTATATATATATATATATATATATATATATATATATATATATGTACTACAGAGGACAGTACACTGTATATATACTACAGAGGATGGTACACTGTATAAAATGAGAACTATGGAGCTCTCTGCCTGAGGAGGTGGTGATGGTGAGTACAATAAAGGAATTCAAGAGGGGCCTGGATGTATTTCTGGAGTGTAATAATATTACAGGCTATAGCTACTAGAGAGGGGTCGTTGATCCAGGGAGTTATTCTGATTGCCTGAATTGGGTCAGGAAAGATTTTTTTCCCCTTAGAATGAGGAAAATTGGCTTCTACGTACCTCACAGTTTTTTTTTGCCTTCCTCTGGATCAACTTGCAGGATAACAGGCCGAACTGGGTGGATAGATATCATTTTTCAGCCTTATAAACATAGGGGAAATTTATAAAACAGGTATAAAGAAGAATTGGCTTTGTTGCCCATAGCAAACCAATCATATTCCACCCTTCATTTTTGACAGATCCTTTGGAAAGCGAAATGTGGGATCTGATTGTTTGCTATTTTTCAACTAAGTCAGTTCTACTTTACACCAGTTTGATAAATGACCCCATATGTTACTATATCTGACAGCTTCAAATAATCTGCAGAAAGTCTACATTTAAAGGGGTTTAGCTCTGAACCCGGAGGAAATATCATCTTCTTAACCCAGGCAGCCCCTCTGATATTAACATTAGAGCATTTCATATATATATTTCATTATAAATGCTATGTTATATTTGTCTGACTTACAAGGGCCTCTTTGCTTTACTTGTAAACAAGATGACTGAAATGATCAAAATCAATGTCAAACTGGCCAAAACACTCAATTTCAGTGGGCGTTGAATAATTTTTAACACAACTGTATATATATAGATATATGTACTTCAATGGACAGTACACTGTTCATATACTACAGAGGATAGTATACTGTATATATATATATATATATATATATATATATATTTATATATATATATATATATATATATATATATATATATATATTTACTTCAACGGACAGTAAACTCTATATATACTACAGAGGATAGTATACTGTATAAATATATATATATCCTACAGAGGACAGTACACTGTATATATTCTACAGAGGATAGTACACTGTATAAGTATATATATATATATATATATATTACAAAGAACATTACACTGTACATATACTAAAGAGGATAGTATACTGTATAAAATGAGAACTATGGAACTCTCTGCCTGAGGAGGTGGTGATGGTGAGTACAATAAGGGAATTCAAGAGGGGCCTGGATGTATTTCTGGAGTGTAATAATATTACAGGCTATAGCTACTAGAGAGGGGTCGTTGATCCAGGGAGATATTCTGATTGCCTGAATTGGGTCAGGAAAGATTTTTTTCCCCTTAGAATGAGAAAAATTGGCTTCTATGTACCTCACAGTTTTTTTTTGCCTTCCTCTGGATCAACTTGCAGGATAACAGGCCGAACTGGGTGGATAGATATCATTTTTCAGCCTTATAAACAAAGGGGGAAATTTATAAAACAGGTATAAAGAAGAATTGGCTTTGTTGCCCATAGCAAACCAATCATATTCCACCCTTCCTTTTTGACAGCTCCTTTGGAAAGCGAAATGTGGGATCTGATTGTTTGCTATTTTTGAACTAAGTCAGTTCTACTTTACACCAGTTTGATAAATGACCCCATATGTTACTATATCTGACAGCTTCAAATAATCTGCAGAAAGTCTACATTTAAAGGGGTTCAGCTCTGAACCCGGAAATATCATCTTCTTAACCCAGGCAGCCTCTCTGATATTAGCATCGGAGCATTTCATATATATATATTTCATTATAAATGTTATGTTATATTTGTCTGACTTACAAGGGCCTCTTTGCTTTACTTGTAAAAAAGATGACTGAAATGATCAAAATCAATGTCAAACTGGCCAAAACACTCAATTTCAGTGGGCGTTGAATAATTTTTAACACAACTGTATATATATATATATATATATATATATATGTACTTCAACGGACAGTAAACTCTATATATACTACAGAGGATAGTATACTGTATAAGTATATATATATATATATATATATATATATATATACACATACTACAAAGAACAGTACACTGTATATATTCTACAGAGGATAGTATACTGTATAAATATATATATATATATATATATATATATATCCTACAGAGGATAGTACACTGTGTATATACTACAGAGGATAGTATACTGTATAAAATGAGAACTATGGAACTCTCTGCCTGAGGAGGTGGTGATGGTGAGTACAATAAAGGAATTCAAGAGGGGCCTGGATGTATTTCTGGAGTGTAATAATATTACAGGCTATAGCTACTAGAGAGGGGTCGTTGATCCAGGGAGTTATTCTGATTGCCTGAATTGGGTCAGGAAAGATTTTTTTCCCCTTAGAATGAGGAAAATTGGCTTCTACGTACCTCACAGGTTTTTTTTGCCTTCCTTTGGATCAACTTGCAGGATAACAGGCTGAACTGGGTGGATAGATATCATTTTCAGCCTTATAAACATAGGGGGAAATTTATAAAACAGGTATAAAGAAGAATTGGCTTTGTTGCCCATAGCAAACCAATCAGATTCCACCCTTCATTTTTGACAGCTCCTTTGGAAAACGAAATGTGGGATCTGATTGTTTGCTATTTTTCAACTAAGTCAGTTCTACTTTACACCAGTTTGATAAATGACTCCATATGTTACTATATCTGACAGCTTCAAATAATCTGCAGAAAGTCTACATTTAAAGGGGTTCAGCTCTGAACCCGGAAATATCATCTTCTTCAGGCAGCCCCTCTAATATTAGCATTGGAGCATTTCATGCTCTGATGCTCTCCCTTCCCTGCGCTGAATCTTAAAATTCCATATCCTGCATAAATTGTTTAAAATTCAAATTCAATTTAAAATTGTTTTAAAAAACAAATAATTCATTTTTTAAAATGTTTCTGAAAACTTACTTAATGCTGCAAGAGCTGAGAGGAGGCTGACGATTCCATTCTGGAAGACCATTTTTCAGCTCTTGAAGACTGCTGCTTACAGTGTACGATTCTCTGTCCTGGATGCTTTATATACACAAAGCTCATCACAATGTACACATATAGAGCACTGCCAAGGGCGTTGTCAAGACAAATGATTGTGATTGGTGCTCACTTTTCTACCTACTTTTCAAAACTGGTATGAATGGTGTAAAATTTGTGTGACCTTATAAAGACAGAATTCTGGAGAGCAGGCCTTGATATTTTCAACCCATATTTCATAACTGTGTGTATTCTATATACGTGTATAGCTATATGTGTTTATTGATAGGGTCTCAGAAAATCTGGGCCCCAAGCCACAATTTAAATATGGCAGTTTCTCTATCCAACACCCCCCATGCCATAAAGATGAAGACATATTTGGATGGGCATTACATTTAGCGCTATCAAGCATAAAGTAGTGTACTGCACTACAAGCCTATCACATCTAGTGCTGCCTCTTCTGATTATTCATGTTTTCTCTTTTCTTATTTTCTCAAGAAATTGTAGATACAGAGTTACTTGATTAATGTGTTCCACCTACACATAAGACTGTAAATAGTAAGCTGAGAAGACTACCAACTGACATCCACATATTGGACATTAGTGATGTCACGAACTATTCTCCGTCGAACAGTTCCCGGCGACATAGCTTGTTCGTGTTCGCCGCAGCGGGCGAGCATATGCAATGTTCGGTCTGCCCCCTATACAACATCATTGAGCAAACTTTGACCCTGTACCTCACAGTCAGCAGACACATTCCAGCCAATCAGCAGCATACCCTCCCTCCCAGACCCTCCGACCTCCTATAAAAACGGCAGCCATTTTAGATTCAGTCTGAAGCTGCAGTGTGTTAGTTAGTGCAGGGAGAGTGCAGCTGCTGCTGAATTCATAAAGAAAGCATTAGCTAGGCCAGTGTTCTGTGTTCACAGACTCATCTGCTGTAAGGACTTCATCCTAACAGCACCCAAAAAAAGCCCTTTTTAGGGCTGCTACATTAGTCTGCTTTTATTTATTTTTTTCTCCATATATATTGCAGTTGCCTGGCCTGCCCGTGTGTGAGGAGCTGCAGGCCCACAGACTGTACTGTTCCCACTGCCAGTGCCCACCACTCATACGGGGTGGCACAGTAGCTTTCAGAAATATAAGGCATTTAATTTTTACCCTTTAATCTAAGGTTAGTTGCCTGCCAGTGTGTGTCAGGCCCACAGACTGTGGTGTGCCCACTGCCTGTGCCCACCACTCATATCGGGTGGCACAGTACCTTGCTGATAAAAAAGGCATTTCATTTTTACCCTTTAATCTAAAGTTAGTTGGCTGCCAGTGTGTGACAGGCCGACTTCCACTGACTGTAGTGTGCCCACTGCCAGTGCCCACCACTCATACCGTGTGGCACAGTAGCTTGCCGATATATAAGGCATTTAATTGTTACTCTTTAATCTAAGGTTAGTTGCCTTCCAGTGTGTGTCAGGCCCACAGACTGTAGTGTGCCCACTGCCAGCGCCCACCACTCATACTGGGTGGCACAGTAGCTTTCCGATAAATAAGGCATTACATTTTTACCCTTTAAAATAATTTCAGTTGCCTGCCAGTGTGTGTCAGGCCCACAGAATGTACTGTGACCAATGCCAGTGCCCACCACTCATATAGGGTGGCACAGTGCTTTGCACGCATAGTACCACTAATCAAAAAACAGGCAATGGCAGGCCACCCCGCAGGGGCCGTCGTGGTGCTTTGATTTCCTTTGGCCTTAGAATAATGCCCAGTGTTCAGAGGCCACATACCCTGAACTCGAAAAAATTCTGAGGACATAGTTGACTGGCTTACACAGGACACCCAATCCTCTACAGCTTCCGCTCGGAACCTTGATGCAGCATCCTCCTCCAGATCAGCTTCCGGCACCTTTCAAGTTACCACTCGCCCGCCGCCACCACCAACACTAGCACCCCAGCCACTTCATTTGATCTGTCAGAGGATTTATTTATGCATCAGTTGGAAGAAATGAGTGATGCGCAACCATTACTGCCAGAGGATGTAGATAAAAGGGATATGTTTCAGTCAGGCAGCATTACACACATGGACGTGCGGTGTGATGATTATGATTTTGTACCCGCTGCTGCTTCCTTTGCTGAGTTGTCAGATACAAGTGAAGCGGTTGATGATGATGATGTGTTCGTGGATGTCACGTGGGTGCCCGCTCGAAGAGAAGAAGAACAGGGGAAAAGTTCAGATGGGTGGAGTCTGAGGCCTTCAAAAAATGTGTAGCTATTGGGACACCCCAGTGGAAGGTACCCATCCGAAATTATTTTTCACAAAAAGCTATCCCCAACCTGTGCTCTATTGTGGAAAAGGAAGTCATGACATGTCTGGCACACAGTGTTGGGGCAAGGGTCCATCTGACCACTGATACCTGGTCTGCAAAGCACGGTCAGGGCAGATATATCACGTACACTGTGCATTGGGTAAACCTGCTGATGGCTGCCAAGCATGGAATGCGTGGCTCTGCAGCGGACTTGGTGACAACGCCACGACTTGCAGGCAGGCCTACTGCCACCTCCTCTACTCCTCCTACTCCATCCTCTTCGCTAAACTCCTCACCTGAGTCCTCTTCTGCTTATGCGTCTTGCTCCACATCATCATTTTTTTAAGTCCTATGCATCGCCACAGCCCTTGGGGGGTCAGCCCTTAGAAAACGACTCGACCGACAGGTAGCAGACTACCTCGCCTTAACTGCAGATATCGACACTCTGAGGAGCGATGAACCCCTTTACTACTGGGTGTGCAGGCTTGACTTGTGGCCTGAGCTATCCCAATTTGCGATAGAACTTCTGGCATGCTCCGCTTAAAGTGTCCTGTCAGAGAGCACCTTCAGCGCAGCAGGAGGTATTGTCACTGACAAGAGAAGTCACCTAGGTCAAAAAAGTATAGATAACCTCACCTTCATAAAGATGAATGAGGCGTGGATACCGAAGAGACTGACAGTGGAGCATGCATTTGACTAAAAAAAGGCCTGATTAGATGCATCGGGCTAAAAATAGTCCCCACGCTGCTGTATTTAATCTCTGCATGCCGGATGACTTGTGTGACTTCTCCGCCACCAACTAGGGTTCAATGCCCAAATGTTTTAGTACACTTTCTGCCGGGAAAACATCAATTTTTCCGGCCGCTGCTCCAGCAGCGGCTGCCACAATACCTGATTTTTCATGCATGTGAACATGGCTAATTTTTCTGGCCTCCGGTTCTGCACTGTGGCTGCAAAAACAAAACAAAAAAAAAGGCACATACATGTGTCAATTCCCCTTCGTGGTCGTTACCTTGTTGTGGTGAAGGGGCTGGCGTATCACAATGAAGCGATCACGTCTATGAGTGTGATGGCAATGTTGGCACACCCCAGATGATAACTGCTTCATTGTGATCAGACTAAAAGCGATAGGCTAGATCATTTTTCATAGAAAAAAAACATAAATTTTGCTTTGTGAAATTTATTTATATTTTTTTTCCAAGTTGTATGGGTTTTTAATAAATAAAATAAAAAAAAACATAAATAAGTCTCCTTATTAGAGTTGAAGGAACACCTGGATGTTCGGGTTTGAGAAGCTCGGCCGAACGTCCCGAAAATGTTCTGGTTCGGGATCCGAACTCGATCCGAACTTCATCCCGAACCCGAACCTTATTGAACTCAATGGGGACCCGAACTTATAGTTAATTAGGACCCAGCACTAGAGATGAGCGAACTTTAAAAAAAAGTTCAGCGTTCGGGTTGTGGTAATCGCCGCATCACGTTATGGATTCCACTACCGCGGACTATCCCGGCATATGGAATCCATAAGGGGCGGCTTCCAAAAGCCCGAACTGTTGAACAGCCGAAGGACCTGGGGTGACGTCACCGTCATGTGATCAGTGCAGGGGGCGTGGCTCAGCACTGGATCATATCACCCACCACTGGAGAAGGCCACATTCAGTTATTTAGGCCCCAGCACCCAGACAAAGGAGAGGTCCCACAGCAAGGAATAAGGCGTCATATCACCCACTACTGGTGAAGGTCACTTTGAGTTATTTAGCCCTCAGCACCCAGACAGAGGAGAGAGGTCCCACAGCAAGGAATAAGGCGTCATATCACCCACCACTGGACCAGGCCAATTTCAGTTATTTAGGCCCCGGCGCCAAGATTGAGGGGACTTTGGGTTGCACTGAATGATCATGGTAAAGTTAAAAAAATGAGGAATCAATAAAGAAGTGCCCCGGTGTACAAGAATACATGGTTGAGGGGGAGGCAGTTATAAATTTCTATTCTGCACAAGGGATTCCATGCCTTGTTTATTTTTATGAACCTTAGCTTGTCCACGTTGGCTGTGGACAGGTGGATGCGTTTGTCAGTAATGACGCCCCCTGCCGTGCTGAATACACGTTCAGACGAAACGCTGGCCGCTGGGCAGGCCTGCACCTCCAAGGCATAAAATGCTAACTCTGGCCACGTGGCCAATTTGGAGACCCAGAAGTTGAATGGGGCCGATCCATCAGTCAGTAGTGCAGGAGTGCAGACGTACTGTTCAGCCAGGTTAGTGAAATGCTGCCTCCTGCTAACACGTTCCGAATCAGGTGGTGGTGCAGTTAGCTGTGGCGTGGAAAAAACTTTTCCACATTTCTGCCATGCTAACCCTGCCCTCAGAGGAGCTGGGCGTGACACAGCTGCGTTGGCTACCTCTCGCTCCTCCTCTGCCTTCGCCTTGGGCTTCCACCTGTTCCCCTGTGACCTTTGGTAATCATCTCAGGAGCGTGTCTACCAGCGTGCGCTTGTACTCGAGCATCTTCCTATCACGCTCCAGTGCAGGAAGTAAGGTGGGCACATTGTCTTTGTACCGGGCATCCAGCAGGGTGCTAACCCAGTAGTCCGCACACGTTAAAATGTGGGCAACTCTGCTGTCCTTGCGCAGGCACTGCAGCATGTAGTCTCTCATGTGTGCCAGGCTCTCCAGAGGTAAGGACAAGCTGTCCTCTGTAGGAGGCGTATCGTCATCGTCCTCCGTATCCCCCCAGCCACGCACCAGTGATGGACCTGAGCTGTGTCGGGTACCACTCCGCTGTGAACCTGCTTCCTCCTCATCCGCCTCCACCTCCTACTCATCCTCCTCATCCTCCAGTAGTGGGCCCTGGCTGGCCACATTTGTACCTGGCCTCTGCTGTTGCAAAAAACCTCTCTCTGAGCCACTTCTAAGAGACTGGCCTGAACGTGCTAAAAATGACCCCTCATCCTCCTCCTCCTCCTCCTCCTGGGCCACCGCCTCTTCCATCATCGCCCTAAGCTTTTTTTCAAGGAGACATAGAAGTGGTATTGTAACGCTGATAACGGTGTCATCGCCACTGGCCATGTTGGTGGAGTACTCGAAACAGCGAAACAGAGCACACAGGTCTCGCATGGAGGCCCAATCATTGGTGGTGAAGTGGTGCTGTTCCGCAGTGCGACTAACGCGTGTGTGCTGCAGCTGAAACTCCACTATGGCCTGCTGTTGATCTCACAGTCTCTACAGCATGTGCAAGGTGGAGTTCCACCTGGTGGGCACGTCGCTTATGAGGCGGTGAGCGGAAGGTGAAGTTACGCTGTAGCGCAGACAGGCGAGCAGCGGCAGGATGTGAACGCCGGAAGCGCGCACAGACGGCCCACACTTTATTCAGCAGCTCTGACATGTCGGGGTAATTGTGAATGAACTTCTGCACCACCAAATTCAACACATGCGCCAGGCAAGAGATGTGCATCAAATCGGCTAGTCTCAGAGCTGCGACAAGATTTCACCCATTATCGCACACCACCTGGCCGGGCTTGAGGCCCACCGGCAGAAACCACTCGTCGGACTGTTTTTTAATACCCAGCCACAACTCCTGCGCGGTGTGGAGCCTATCCCCCAAGCATATGAGTTTCAGAATGGTCTGCTGACGTTTACCCAGAGCTGTGCTGAAGTTGGTGGTGAAGGTGTGTGGCTGACTGGATGAGCAGGTGGAAGCAGAGGAGGAGGAAGCCGAGTAGGAGGAGGAGGCTACAGGAGGCAAAGAATGATGCCCTGTGATCCTGGGCGGCGGAAGGACGTGCGCCAAGGAACTCTCCGCCTGGGGCCCAGCCGCCACTACATTTACCCAGTGTGCAGTTAGGGAGATATAGCATCCCTGGCCGTGCTTACTGGTCCACGTATCTGTGGTTAGGTGGACCTTGCCACAGATGGCGTAGCGCAGTGCCCCCTTGATTTTATCGGATACTTGGTTGTGCAGGGAAGGCACGGCTGTCTTGGAGAAGTAGTGGCGGCTGGGAACAACATACTGTGGGACAGCCATCACAATCAGCTGTTTGAAGCTGACTGTGTCCACCAGCCTGAATGACAGCATTTCAAAGGCCAGTAGTTTAGAAATGCTGGCATTCAAGCCCAGGGCTCGAGGGTGGGTAGGTGGGAATTTACGCTTTCTCTCCAAGGTTTGTGAGATGTAGAGCTGAACGCTGCCGTGTGACATGGTGGAGATGCTTGGTGACAGAGGTGGTGGTGTCGGTGGCACATCCTCTGTTTGGTGAGCGGCAGGTACCAACATTCCTCCCGAGGCAGAGGAAGAGGCCGAGGCAGCAGCAGAAAAGGGAGCAAGGGGAGCCAGAGTGAGTTGCTTGCTTTTAAGATGTTTACTCCACTGCAGTTCATGCTTTGCATGTAGAAGCCTGGTCATGCAGGTTGTGCTAAGGTTCAGAACGTTAATGCCTCGCTTCAGGCTCTGATGGCACAGCGTGCAAACCACTTGGGTCTTGTCGTCAGCGCATTGTTTAAAGAAGTGCCATGCCAGGGAAATCCTTGAAGCTGCCTTTGGGGTGCTCGGTCCCTGGTGGCGGTGGCCAGTAGCAGACGAACTCTCTTGGCGGCTGGTCTGTTTTTGCCCCCTGCTTCCTCTTTTGCTACGCTGTTGGCTCGGTCTCACCACTGCCTCTTCCTCTTAACAATGAACATTAGTGGCACAACCTTCATGTGGGGTCTAGGACCTCATCGTTCACTGCATCATCATCCACACAGTCTTCCTCCTTGACCTCCTGTTCGGTCTGCACACTGCAAAATGACACAGCAGTTGGCACCTGTGTTTCGTCATCATCAGAGACTTGCGGACTCCGATGAGGTGGTATTCCCATGTGCTCATCATCAGGAAACATAAGTGGTTGTGCATCAGTGCATTCTATGTCTTCCAACACTGGGGAAGGGCTAGGTGGATTCCCTTGGGAAACCCTGCCAGCAGAGTCTTCAAACATAGAGTTGAGCGAACACCTGGATGTTCGGGTTCGACGAGTTCGGCCGAACTTTCGAAAAATGTTCGGGTTCGGGATCCGAACTCGACCCGAACTTCATCCCGAACCCGAACCCCATAGAAGTCAATGGGGACCCGAACTTTTGGGCACTAAAAAGGCTGTAAAACACACCCGGAAAGGGCTAGAGGGCTGCAAAAGGCAGCAAAATGTAGTTAAATCCCCTGCAAACAAATGTAGATAGGGAAATGATGAGTTAACATAAAATAAATAAAAATTAAACAATATTAATTGGAGTGAGGTCCCATAGCACAGAATCAGGCTTCAAGTCACCCACCAATGGAGAAGGTCACTTACTATTATTTTGACCACAGCACCCAGACAAAGGAGAGAGGTCCCACAGCAGAGAACCAGGCATCATATCACCCACCACAGGAGTAGGCCACCATTTAGTTACTTTGACCCCTACACCCAGACGGAGGAGAGGGTTACACAGCAGAGAATCAGGCATCATATCAACCACCACAGGAGAAGCCACCATTTAGTTACTTTGACCCCTGCACCCAGGAAGAGGAGAGAGGCCCCACAGCACATATTCTGGCATCATATCAGCCACCACAGGAGAAGCCACCATTGAGTTACTTTGACCCCTGCACCCAGGAAGAGGAGAGAGGCCCCACAGCACATATTCTGGCATCATACTAACCACCACAGGAGAAGCCACCATTGAGTTACTTTGACCCCTGCACCCAGGAAGAGGAGAGAGGCCCCACAGCACATATTCTGGCATCATATCAGCCACCACAGGAGAAGCCACCATTGAGTTACTTTGACCCCCGCACCCAGGAAGAGGAGAGAGGCACCACAGCACATATTCAGGCATCATATCACACACCACAGGAGAAGGCCTCTTTCAGTGATTTAGGCCTTTGGACCCAGTCAGAGGAGAGAGGCACCACAGCACATATTCTGGCATCATATCAGCCACCACAGGAGAAGCCACCATTGAGTTACTTTGACCCCTGCACCCAGGAAGAGGAGAGAGGCCCCACAGCACATATTCTGGCATCATATCACCCACCACAGGAGTAGGCCACCATTTAGTTACTTTGACCCCTACACCCAGACGGAGGAGAGAGGTTACACAGCAGAGAATCAGGCATTTAGATCACCCACCACAGGAGTAGGCCACCATTGAATCAGACCCCGGCAACCATGTCAGATGGCACAAGCATAAGCTTTATATCAATCAGCACAGGAGAAGGCGACTTTGAAAGACTTTGACCCCTACACCCAGATGGAGGAGAGAGGTTTCACAGCAGAGAATCAGGCATCATATCAACCACCACAGGAGAAGCCACCATTTAGTTACTTTGACCCCTGCACCCAGGAAGAGGAGAGAGGCACCACAGCACATATTCTGGCATCATATCAGCCACCACAGGAGAAGCCACCATTGAGTTACTTTGACCCCTGCACCCAGGAAGAGGAGAGAGGCCCCACAGCACATATTCTGGCATCATATCACCCACCACAGGAGTAGGCCACCATTTAGTTACTTTGACCCCTACACCCAGACGGAGGAGAGAGGTTACACAGCAGAGAATCAGGCATTTAGATCACCCACCACAGGAGTAGGCCCCAATTTAATGGGACCCCGGCAACCATGTCAGATGGCACAACCATCAGCTTCATATCAATCAGCACAGGAGAAGGCGACTTTGAAAGACTTTGACCCCTACACCCAGACGGAGGAGAGAGGTTTCACAGCAGAGAATCAGGCATTTAGATCACCCACCACAGGAGTAGGCCCCCATTGAATCAGACCCTGGCAACCATGTCAGATGGCACAACCATCAGCTTTATATCAATCAGCACAGGAGAAGGCGACTTTGAAAGACTTTGACCCCTACACCCAGATGGAGGAGAGAGGTTTCACAGCAGAGAATCAGGCATCATATCAACCACCACAGGAGAAGCCACCATTTAGTTACTTTGACCCCTGCACCCAGGAAGAGGAGAGAGGCACCACAGCACATATTCTGGCATCATATCAGCCACCACAGGAGAAGCCACCATTGAGTTACTTTGACCCCTGCACCCAGGAAGAGGAGAGAGGCCCCACAGCACATATTCTGGCATCATACTAACCACCACAGGAGAAGCCACCATTGAGTTACTTTGACCCCTGCACCCAGGAAGAGGAGAGAGGCCCCACAGCACATATTCTGGCATCATATCAGCCACCACAGGAGAAGCCACCATTGAGTTACTTTGACCCCTGCACCCAGGAAGAGGAGAGAGGCCCCACAGCACATATTCTGGCATCATACTAACCACCACAGGAGAAGCCACCATTGAGTTACTTTGACCCCTGCACCCAGGAAGAGGAGAGAGGCCCCACAGCACATATTCTGGCATCATATCAGCCACCACAGGAGAAGCCACCATTGAGTTACTTTGACCCCCGCACTCCAGGAAGAGGAGAGAGGCACCACAGCACATATTCTATTCAGGCATCATATCACACACCACAGGAGAAGGCCTCTTTCAGTGATTTAGGCCTTTGGACCCAGACAGAGGAGAGAGGCACCACAGCACATATTCTGGCATCATATCAGCCACCACAGGAGAAGCCACCATTGAGTTACTTTGACCCCTGCACCCAGGAAGAGGAGAGAGGCCCCACAGCACATATTCTGGCATCATACTAACCACCACAGGAGAAGCCACCATTGAGTTACTTTGACCCCGCACCCAGGAAGAGGAGAGAGGCACCACAGCACATATTCTGGCATCATATCAGCCACCACAGGAGAAGCCACCATTGAGTTACTTTGACCCTGCACCCAGGAAGAGGAGAGAGGCCCCACAGCACATATTCTGGCATCATACTAACCACCACAGGAGAAGCCACCATTGAGTTACTTTGACCCCTCACCCAGGAAGAGGAGAGAGGCACCACAGCACATATTCTGGCATCATATCAGCCACCACAGGAGAAGCCACCATTGAGTTACTTTGACCCCTGCACCCAGGAAGAGGAGAGAGGCCCCACAGCACATATTCTGGCATCATATCAGCCACCACAGGAGAAGCCACCATTAAGTTACTTTGACCCCGCACCCAGGAAGAGGAGAGAGGCACCACAGCACATATTCAGGCATCATATCACACACCACAGGAGAAGGCCTCTTTCAGTGATTTAGGCCTTTGGACCCAGACAGAGGAGAGAGGCACCACAGCACATATTCTGGCATCATATCAGCCACCACAGGAGAAGCCACCATTGAGTTACTTTGACCCCTGCACCCAGGAAGAGGAGAGAGGCCCCACAGCACATATTCTGGCATCATACTAACCACCACAGGAGAAGCCACCATTGAGTTACTTTGACCCCTGCACCCAGGAAGAGGAGAGAGGCACCACAGCACATATTCTGGCATCATATCAGCCACCACAGGAGAAGCCACCATTGAGTTACTTTGACCCCTGCACCCAGGAAGAGGAGAGAGGCCCCACAGCACATATTCTGGCATCATATCAGCCACCACAGGAGAAGCCACCATTTAGTTACTTTGACCCCTTCACCCAAACAGAGGAGAGAGGTTCCACATCAGAGAATCAGGCATCATATCAACCACCACAGGAGTAGGCCACAATTTAGTTTATTTGACCCCTGCACCCAGGAAGAGAGAGAGGCCCCACAGCACATATTCTGGCATCATATCACACACCACAGGAGAAGGCCTCTTTCAGTGATTTAGGCCTTTGGACCCAGACAGAGGAGAGAGGTCCCACAGCAGAGAACCAGGCATCATATCACCCACCACAGGAGTAGGCCACCATTTAGTTACTTTGACCCCTACACCCAGACGGAGGAGAGAGGTTACACAGCAGAGAATCAGGCATTTAGATCACCCACCACAGGAGTAGGCCCCAATTTAATCGGACCCTGGCAACCATGTCAGATGGCACAACCATCAGCTTCATATCAATCAGCACAGGAGAAGGCGACTTTGAAAGACTTTGACCCCTACACCCAGACGGAGGAGAGAGGTTTCACAGCAGAGAATCAGGCATTTAGATCACCCACCACAGGAGTAGGCCCCCATTGAATCAGACCCTGGCAACCATGTCAGATGGCACAACCATCAGCTTTATATCAATCAGCACAGGAGAGGCGACTTTGAAAGACTTTGACCCTACACCCAGATGGAGGAGAGAGGTTTCACAGCAGAGAATCAGGCATCATATCAACCACCACAGGAGAAGCCACCATTTAGTTACTTTGACCCCTTCACCCAAACAGAGGAGAGAGGTTCCACATCAGAGATTCAGGCATCATATCAACCACCACAGGAGTAAGCCACCATTTAGTTTACTTTGACCCCTGCACCCAGGAAGAGGAGAGAGGCCCCACAGCACATATTCTGGCATCATATCACACACCACAGGAGAAGGCCTCTTTCAGTGATTTAGGCCTTTGGACCCAGACAGAGGAGAGAGGTCCCACAGCAGAGAACCAGGCATCATATCACCCACCACAGGAGTAGGCCACCATTTAGTTACTTTGACCCCTACACCCAGACGGAGGAGAGAGTTACACAGCAGAGAATCAGGCATTTAGATCACCCACCACAGGAGTAGGCCCCAATTTAATGGGACCCCGGCAACCATGTCAGATGGCACAACCATCAGCTTCATATCAATCAGCACAGGAGAAGCGACTTTGAAAGACTTTGACCCCTACACCCAGACGGAGGAGAGAGGTTTCACAGCAGAGAATCAGGCATTTAGATCACCCACCACAGGAGTAGGCCCCCATTGAATCAGACCCTGGCAACCATGTCAGATGGCACAACCATCAGCTTTATATCCAATCAGCACAGGAGAAGGCGACTTTGAAAGACTTTGACCCCTACACCCAGATGGAGGAGAGAGGTTTCACAGCAGAGAATCAGGCATCATATCAACCACCACAGGAGAAGCCACCATTTAGTTACTTTGACCCCTGCACCCAGGAAGAGGAGAGAGGCACCACAGCACATATTCTGGCATCATATCAGCCACCACAGGAGAAGCCACCATTGAGTTACTTTGACCCCTGCACCCAGGAAGAGGAGAGAGGCCCCACAGCACATATTCTGGCATCATATCACCCACCACAGGAGTAGGCCACCATTTAGTTACTTTGACCCCTACACCCAGACGGAGGAGAGAGGTTACACAGCAGAGAATCAGGCATTTAGATCACCCACCACAGGAGTAGGCCACCATTGAATCAGACCCCGGCAACCATGTCAGATGGCACAAGCATAAGCTTTATATCAATCAGCACAGGAGAAGCGACTTTGACAGACTTTGACCCCTACACCCGGACGGAGGAGAGAGGTTTCAAAGCAGAGAATCAGGCATTTAGATCACCCACCACAGGAGTAGGCCCCAATTTAATGGGACCCCGGCAACCATGTCAGATGGCACAACCATCAGCTTCATATCAATCAGCACAGGAGAAGGCGACTTTGAAAGACTTTGACCCCTTCACCCAAACAGAGGAGAGGTTCCACATCAGAGAATCAGGCATCATATCAACCACCACAGGAGTAGGCCACAATTTAGTTTATTTGACCCCTGCACCCAGGAAGAGGAGAGAGGCCCCACAGCACATATTCTGGCATCATATCACACACCACAGGAGAAGGCCTCTTTCAGTGATTTAGGCCTTTGGACCCAGACAGAGGAGAGAGGTCAGAGATTAGCTTCATATCCCCCAGCACAGCAGAAGACCGCTTTATTTGACTTAGGCCTCAGCACCCAGACAGAAGACAGAGGTAGCATGGCAGAGGTTATGGCTTCATGTCACCCGTTAGTTTAACCGGCCACTTTCATCTGGTTAGGCCCGGCGCCCAGACAGAGAAGAGTTTCATTCAACTGTGGGTTTCATAAAATTTGTATCAAATAAAGAAGTGGCCCGTAGCACAACAAGACATGTTTTAGGCAGTTAATAAGGACTACTCTGCACAAGGGAGGGACAGGTCCTGTGGGATCCATGCCTGGTTCATCTTTATGAAGGTCAGCTTGTCCACGTTGGCTGTGGACAGGCGGCTGCGCTTGTCAGTAATGGCGCCCCCTGCCGTGCTGAATACGCGTTCAGATAAAACGCTGGCCGCCGGGCAGGAAAGCACCTCCAAGGCATAACATGCTAACTCTGGCCACGTGGACAATTTCGAAACCCAGTAGTTGAATGGGGCCGAACCATCCGTCAGGATGTGGAGGAGTGTGCAGACATACTGTTCAACCATGTTAGTGAAATGCTGCCTCCTGCTAACACGTTCCGTATCAGGTGTCGGTGCAGATAGCTGTGGCGTGGAGACAAAACTTTTCCACATTTCTGCCATGCTAACCCTGCCCTCAGATGAGCTGGCCGTGACACAGCTGCGTTGGCGACCTCTTGCCACTCCTCTGCCTTCACCTTCCACCTGTTCCCCTGTGACATGTGGGAATGCTCTCAAGAGCGCCTCTATCAGCGTGCGCTTGTACTCGCGCATCTTACGGTCGCGCTCCAGTTCAGGAATTAAAGTGGGCACATTGTCTTTATACCGGGGATCCAGCAGGGTGGCCACCCAGTAGTCTGCACACGTTAAAGCGTGGGCAACTCTGCTGTCGTTGCGCAGGCATTGGAGCATATATTCGCTCATGTGGGCCAGGCTACCCATGGGTAAGGACAAGCTGTCCTCTGTGGGAGGCGTATCGTCATCGTCCACCGTATCCCCCAGCCACGCACCAGTGATGGGCCTGGGCTGCCACCCCGCTGTGAACTTGCGTCATCCTCGTCCCCCTCCACCTCCTCCTCCTCATCCTCCTCGTCCTCCAGTACAGTGCCTTGGCTGGCGACTTGTGAACCTGTCCTCTGCTGCTTAAACAAACCTCCCTCTGAGCCAATTCGAACAGACTGGCCCGAAAGTGTTAGAAACGAGGCCCTCATCCTCCTCCTCCTCCTCCACCTGGGCCACCTCCTCTAACATCATTGCCCTAAGTGTTTTCTCAAGGAGACATAGAAGTGGTATTGTAACGCTGATAACAGTGTCATCGCCACTGGCCATGTTGGTGGAGTACTCGAAACAGCGCAGCAGGGCACACAGGTCTCGCATGGAGGCCCAATCATTGGTGGTGAAGTGGTGCTGTTCGGCAGTACGACTGACGCGGCGTGCTGCAGCTGAAACTCCACTATGGCCTGCTGCTGCTCGCACAGTCTCTCCAGCATGTGCAAGGTGGAGTTCCACCGGGTGGGCACGTCGCATATGAGGCGGTGAGCGGGAAGGCCGAAGTTCCGCTGTAGCGCAGACAGGCGAGCAGCGGCAGGATGTGAACGGCGGAGCGCGCACAGACGGCCCGCACTTTATGCAGCAGCTCTGACATGTTGGGGTAGTGGTGAATGAACCTCTGCACCACCAAGTTCAGCACATGCGCCAGGCAAGGGATGTGCGTCAAACCGGCTAGTCCCAGAGCTGCCACGAGATTTCGCCCATTATCGCATACCACCAGGCCTGGCTTGAGGCCCACCGGCAGAAACCACTCGTCGGTCTGTTGTTCAATACCCCGCCACAACTCCTGCGCGGTGTGGGGCCTGTCCCCCAAACATATGAGTTTCAGAATGGCCTGCTGACGTTTACCGGGCTGTGCTGAAGTTGGTGGTGAAGGTGTGTGGCTGACCGGATGAGCTGGTGGAAGCAGTGGAGGAGGAAGCCGAGTAGGAGGAGGAGGCTACAGGAGGCAGAGAATGATGCCCTGCGATCCTAGGGGCGGAAGGACGTGCGCCAAGGAACTGTCCGCCGGGGGCCCAGCCGCCACTACATTCATCCAGTGTGCAGTTAGTGAGATATAGCGTCCCTGGCCGTGCTTACTGGTCACGTATCTGTGGTTAGGTGGACCTTGCCACAAATGGCGTTGCGCAGTGCACACTTGATTTTATCGGACACTTGCATGTGCAGGGAAGGCACGGCTGTCTTGGAGAAGTAGTGGCGGCTGGGAACCACATACTGCGGGACAGCCATGGCCATCAGCTGTTTGAAGCTGTCTGTGTCCACCAGCCGGAATGACAGCATTTCAAAGGCCAGCAGTTTAGAAATGCTGGCGTTCAGGCCAAGGGCTCGAGGGTGACTCGGGGAATTTGCGCTTCCTCTCTAAGGTTTGAGATATTGAGAGCTGAGCAGCTGCTGTGTGATATAGTGGAGACGCTAGTTGACGGTGGCGGTGGTGGTGGTGTCGGTGGCACATCCTCTGTTTGCTGCTCGGCAGGTGGCAACATTCCTCTCGAGGCGGAAGCCGAGGCAGCAGCGGTAGAGGGAGCAGGGGGAGCCTCAGCGAGTGCCTGGTTTTTAAGGTGTGTACCCCACTGCAGTTCATGCTTTGCATGTAGATGCCTGGTCATGCAGGTTGTGCTGAGGTTCCAGAACGTTAATGCCTCGCCTCAGGCTCTGATGGCAGAGCGTGCAAGTCACTCGGGTCTTGTCGGTGGGACATTGTTTAAGAAGTGCCATGCCAGGGAACTCTTTGAAGCTGCCTTTGTGGGGCTGGGTCCCTGTTGGCGATGTCCAGTAGCAGGCGAACTCTGGGGCGGCGGCTCGTCTGCTTTGGCCCCCTGCTCCCTCTTTGGCTTCGCTGTTGTCTCGGTCTCACCACTACCTCTTCCTCTGAACTGTGAAAGTCATCGCCACGACCTTCAGTCCATGTGGGGTCTAAGACCTCATCGTCCTCTGCATCGTCTTCCACCCAGTCTCCCTCCCTGACCTCCTCCTGTTCAGTCTGCACACTGCAAAAAGACGCGGCAGTGGGCACCTGTGTTTCGTCATCATCAGAGACGTGCGGACTCCGATGAGGTGGTATTCCCATGTCCTCTTCATCTGGAGACATAAGTGGTTGTGCGTCAGTGCATGGTATGTCTTCCTCCACTGGGGAAGGGCTAGGTGGGCGCCCTGGGAAACCCTGGAAGCAGAGTCTTCAAACAGAAGAAGAGACTGCTGCATAACTTGTGGCTCAGACCGTTTCCCTGATATGCTTGGGGTGATGTGACAGACTGATGGGCTTGGTTTTCAGGTGCCACCTGTGCGCTTTCCGCAGAAGACTGGGTGGAAGACCATGTGGTGAACGTGCTGGAAGCACTGTCGGCCACCCAATCGATTAATGCCTGTACCTGCTCAGGCCTTACCATCCTAAGAGCGGCATTGGGCCCCACGAGATATTGCGGTACATTCTGCCGGCTAGTTGAGGAGTTCGTTCCCTACTGTGTGCGCCTGGGGCCGAGCGGCCACGTCCTCTACCAGCAACAGAGGCTCCACGGACACCACCACGACCGCGTCCTCGTCCCTTAATAGTATTTTTCTTCATTGTTGCGATTCAACTCGCACCACAATGAAATATATTATTTTTATAAGCAAAATCCCCTCACTGGAATACTTTCAGTCTTTTGACTGTATGGATTACAGATGGAATGACTGTTATATGTGAGTACCGCTTTCTTTGACAGATTCTAGTATGGGTACATATATGTTTTCCCAACCCCAGCACATTAGTTTGCTAATTCCAGATGTATGAAACGTGAGGCCTAACTGTATCTAGTATATTGAGCGCCAGATAAACTAACTTGGCCTTTTTAAATAAAAAAATTCCCTCACTGGAATACTTTCAGTCTTTTGACTGTATGGATTACAGATGGAATGACTGTTATATGTGAGTACCGCTTTCTTTGACAGATTCTAGTATGGGTACATATATGTTTTCCCAACCCCAGCACATTAATTTGCTAATTCCAGATGTATGAAACGCAGGCCTAACTGTATCTAGTATATTGAGCGCCAGATAAACTAACTTGGCCTTTTTAAATAAAAAAATTCCCTCACTGGAATACTTTCAGTCTTTTGACTGTATGGATTACAGATGGAATGACTGTTATATGTGAGTACCGCTTTCTTTGACAGATTCTAGTATGGGTACATATATGTTTTCCCAACCCCAGCACATTAATTTGCTAATTCCAGATGTATGAAAGCATGAGCCTAACTGTATCTAGTATATTGAGCGTCAGATAAACTAACTTGGCCTTTTTAAATAAAAAAAATTCCCTCACTGGAATACTTTCAGTCTTTTGACTGTATGGATTACAGATGGAATGACTTGTTATATGTGAGTACCGCTTTCTTTGACAGATTCTAGTATGGGTACATATATGTTTTCCCAACCCCAGCACATTAGTTTGCTAATTCCAGATGTATGAAAGCATGAGCCTAACTGTATCTAGTATATTGAGCGTCAGATAAACTAACTTGGCCTTTTTAAATAAAAAAAAATTCCCTCACTGGAATACTTTCAGTCTTTTGACTGTATGGATTACAGATGGAATGACTGTTATATGTGAGTACCGCTTTCTTTGACAGATTCTAGTATGGGTACATATATGTTTTCCCAACCCCAGCACATTAGTTTGCTAATTCCAGATGTATGAAAGCATGAGGCCTAACTGTATCTAGTATATTGAGCGCCAGATAAACTAACTTGGCCTTTTTTAAATAAAAAAATTCCCTCACTGGAATACTTTCAGTCTTTTGACTGTATGGATTACAGATGGAATGACTGTTATATGTGAGTACCGCTTTCTTTGACAGATTCTAGTATGGGTACATATATGTTTTCCCAACCCCAGCACATTAGTTTGCTAATTCCAGATGTATGAAAGCATGAGGCCTAACTGTATCTAGTATATTGAGCGCCAGATAAACTAACTTGGCCTTTTTAAATAAAAAAAATTCCCTCACTGGAATACTTTCAGTCTTTTGACTGTATGGATTACAGATGGAATGACTGTTATATGTGAGTACCGCTTTCTTTGACAGATTCTAGTATGGGTACATATATGTTTTCCCAACCCCAGCACATTAGTTTGCTAATTCCAGATGTATGAAACGCAGGCCTAACTGTATCTAGTATATTGAGCGCCAGATAAACTAACTTGGCCTTTTTAAATAAAAAAAATTCCCTCACTGGAATACTTTCAGTCTTTTGACTGTATGGATTACAGATGGAATGACTGTTATATGTGAGTACCGCTTTCTTTGACAGATTCTAGTATGGGTACATATATGTTTTCCCAACCCCAGCACATTAGTTTGCTAATTCCAGATGTATGAAACGCAGGCCTAACTGTATCTAGTATATTGAGCGCCAGATAAACTAACTTGGCCTTTTTAAATAAAAAAAATTCCCTCACTGGAATACTTTCAGTCTTTTGACTGTATGGATTACAGATGGAATGACTGTTATATGTGAGTACCGCTTTCTTTGACAGATTCTAGTATGGGTACATATATGTTTTCCCAACCCCAGCACATTAGTTTGCTAATTCCAGATGTATGAAGCATGAGGCCTAACTGTATCTAGTATATTGAACGCCAGATAAACTAACTTGGCCTTTTTTAAATAAAAAAAATTCCCTCACTGGAATACTTTCAGTCTTTTGACTGTATGGATTACAGATGGAATGACTGTTATATGTGAGTACCGCTTTCTTTGACAGATTCTAGTATGGGTACATATATGTTTTCCCAACCCCAGCACATTAATTTGCTAATTCCAGATGTATGAAACGCAGGCCTAACTGTATCTAGTATATTGAGCGCCAGATAAACTAACTTGGCCTTTTTAAATAAAAAAAATTCCCTCACTGGAATACTTTCAGTCTTTTGACTGTATGGATTACAGATGGAATGACTTGTTATATGTGAGTACCGCTTTCTTTGACAGATTCTAGTATGGGTACATATATGTTTTCCCAACCCCAGCACATTAGTTTGCTAATTCCAGATGTATGAAACGCATGGCCTAACTGTATCTAGTATATTGAGCACCAGATAAACTAACTTGGCCTTTTTAAATAAAAAAATTCCCTCACTGGAATACTTTCAGTCTTTTGACTGTATGGATTACAGATGGAATGACTGTTATATGTGAGTACCGCTTTCTTTGACAGATTCTAGTATGGGTACATATATGTTTTCCCAACCCCAGCACATTAATTTGCTAATTCCAGATGTATGAAAGCATGAGCCTAACTGTATCTAGTATATTGAGCGCCAGATAAACTAACTTGGCCTTTTTAAATAAAAAAAATTCCCTCACTGGAATACTTTCAGTCTTTTGACTGTATGGATTACAGATGGAATGACTGTTATATGTGAGTACCGCTTTCTTTGACAGATTCTAGTATGGGTACATATATGTTTTCCCAACCCCAGCACATTAATTTGCTAATTCCAGATGTATGAAACGCAGGCCTAACTGTATCTAGTATATTGAACGCCAGATAAACTAACTTGGCCTTTTTAAATAAAAAAAAATTCCCTCACTGGAATACTTTCAGTCTTTTGACTGTATGGATTACAGATGGAATGACTGTTATATGTGAGTACCGCTTTCTTTGACAGATTCTAGTATGGGTACATATATGTTTTCCCAACCCCAGCACATTAATTTGCTAATTCCAGATGTATGAAACGCAGGCCTAACTGTATCTAGTATATTGAACGCCAGATAAACTAACTTGGCCTTTTTAAATAAAAAAAATTCCCTCACTGGAATACTTTCAGTCTTTTGACTGTATGGATTACAGATGGAATGACTGTTATATGTGAGTACCGCTTTCTTTGACAGATTCTAGTATGGGTACATATATGTTTTCCCAACCCCAGCACATTAATTTGCTAATTCCAGATGTATGAAACGCATGAGCCTAACTGTATCTAGTATATTGAACGCCAGATAAACTAACTTGGCCTTTTTAAATAAAAAAAAATTCCCTCACTGGAATACTTTCAGTCTTTTGACTGTATGGATTACAGATGGAATGACTGTTATATGTGAGTACCGCTTTCTTTGACAGATTCTAGTATGGGTACATATATGTTTTCCCAACCCCAGCACATTAATTTGCTAATTCCAGATGTATGAAACGCAGGCCTAACTGTATCTAGTATATTGAGCGCCAGATAAACTAACTTGGCCTTTTTAAATAAAAAAAAATTCCCTCACTGGAATACTTTCAGTCTTTTGACTGTATGGATTACAGGTGGACTGGTATTAGTAGGGGTGACACAAGCACACCCAAGTCCCTGATGTAGGATTTCTATGGCACAGACCACTATTACAAGTGATTAATGGACGTTGGGAGAGATTGTGCTGCAGCACTAGTCCCAAGATGGCCGCCGCCTATCAGCCCAGTAACATGTGCCACAAAATGGTCTGCACAACCTTTAAAAAAATAGCCTTGGACTGTGCTGCTAAATCGCTATTGGTCTGAATCCCAGGTGTAGATGTCTGACTTGTTTGGAGCTTTGGAATGCACACTGTGGCAGCTTCTGCTGCAGCACTACAAGTCGCAAAATGGCGGCCGGCGGTCAGCCTAGGTACATGTGGATGGAAAAATCACTCTGGCCACTCTAAAAATAGCCAATCCCTATCAAAAAAGCAGCTCAGCTGCAGTTGTTCAGATGAATCACAGGTGGAGGAGAGAAATTTGCTTCCAGTTATTCAATTATCCCTGCCTATTCTCGCCCTAGCATCAGCTGCGTCTATCCCTGTTCTATTCACATCGGGAGTGAGCACGTCCCGACGTGCGCACAAGCTTATAAAGAGGCTGAGTCACATGCTGCACTCGGCCAATCACAGCCTTGCCAATAGTAGGCATGGCTGCGATGGCATCTTAGGGCAAGTAGTATGATGCATGTTGATTGGCTGCTTTGCAGCCTTTCAAAATGCGCCTAAATACATGCCGAACAACGAACCCGAACCCGAACTTTTTTGAAAATGTCCGGGTTCGGGTCCGGGTCCCGGACACCCCAAAATTCGGTACGAACCCGAACGATGCTCGAACTGTTCGCTCAACACTATTCAAACAGCATAAGAGACTGCTGCATAACTTGAGGCTCAGACAGTTTCTCTGATATGCATGGGGGTGATGTGACAGACTGATGGGCTTGGTTTTCAGGCGCCACCTGTGCGCTTTCTGCAGAAGACTGGGTGGGAGATAATGTTGTGAATGTGCTGGATCCACTGTCGGCCACCCAATTGACTAGCTCCTGTACCTGATCAGGCCTTACCATCCTTAGAACGGCATTGGGCCCCACCAAATATCGTTGTAAATCCTGGCGTGTACTGAAACGTTAGGGAGTTGGTTCACTAGGACGTGTGGCTGTGGCAGAATGGCCACGTCCTCTCCCAGCACCAGAGGGTCCACTAACACCACCACGACCGTGTCCGCGTCACTTACTAGATGTTTTCCTCATTGTTACCGTTCACCAAGAACCACAATAAGAAAAAAAATATTTGGCCCAATGTAATGATTTCAAATTCAGGCCTTTTTTTACAGGCACCTAACACTATCTGCCTATTTATTTATGTAGCTTATTACACTAATCCAGGCACAGCAGTAACCACTGATTTAGTGGAATATCTATTGTAGGGCTAGGTATCCTTTTATGGACAGATTAACACTTGGAGATGCACAGTATTGTGTAAAAAAATATGTAGGATTATGCCTTCGGCAATTGTATTTTAACACTTTGTGTAATATACCCTTTAAGGGACAGAAATACAATGGGAGAGGCACGGTAGCGTGTGAAGTTATTGAGGATGACCCTCTCAGCACTTGTATATACACCTTGAGTGTAATATACCCTTTTATGGACAGATTAACACTTGGCCTGCAACAGCTGGAACACCAGATTTAGGGAATTGCTAAATTGGCAAGTGAATATCACCCAAATACAAAATATACCCTGTGCCGGACAATATGAAACTTGGCCAACCACAGCTGAAAACCACAGATTTATGGTATTGCTATTTTGGCATGGTATTGCTATTTTGGCAATTGAATTTCACCCCAGAAAAAATATACCCTGTTACGGACAGATTTAAACTAGGCCTGCAACAGCTGGAACACCAGATTCAGGGCATTGCTATTTTGGCAATTGAATTTCACCCCAGAGCAAAATATATGTTTTGCCGGACACGATTATACTTTGCCAGCCACTGCTGGGACAACAGATTTAGGGGATTGCTATTTTGGCAATTGAATTTCACCCCAGAACAAAATATACCCGGTTACGGACAGATTTAAACTAGACCTGCAACTGCTGGAACACATGATTCAGGGTATTGCTATTTTGGCAATTGAATTTCACCCCAGAACAAAATATATGTTTTGCCGGACACTATTATACTTTGCAAGCCACTGCTGGGACAACAGATTTATGGTATTGCTATTTTGGCAATTGAATTTCGACGCAGAACAAAATATATGTTTTGCCGGACACTATCATACTTTGCCAGGCACAGCTGGGACACCAGATTTATGGTATTGCTATTTTGGCAATTTAATTTCACCCCAGAACAAAATATATGTTTTTGCGGACACTATGAAACTTCGCCAGCCACAGCTGAAACCACTGATTTATGGTATTGCTATTTTGGCAATTGAATTTCACCCCAGAAAAAAATATACCCTGTTACGGACAGATTTAAACTAGGCCTGCAACTGCTGGAACACATGATTCAGGGTATTGCTATTTGGGCAATTAAATTCACCCCAGAAAAAAATGTACCCTGTTACGGACAGATTTAAACTAGGCCTGCAACTGCTGGAACACCAGATTCAGGGTATTGCTATTTTGGCAATTGAATTTCACCCCAAAAAAAATATATTTCCTTTGCAGAACACTATGAAACTTGGCCAGCCACAGCTGAAACCACTGATTTATGGTATTGCTATTTTGGCAATTGAATTTCACCCCAGAAAAAAATATGTGTTTTGCCGGACACTATTATACTTTGCAAGCCACTGCTGGGACACCAGATTTAGGGGATTGCTATTTTGGCAATTGAATTTCACCACAGAAAATAACCTATCCTTTGCCAGACAGCAGACAGTATTATACTTGTCTAGCCAAAGCTGGAACACCAGATTTAGGGATTGGTATTTTGGCAATTGAATTTAACCCCTTAATAAAATATAGAAATTGCTATCCTTAGTTTCTAGGGGTGACAATACGCACAGCCAAGCCCCTGATGTAGGATATAGCAAAAAAAAAAACTAGTATTAATGGATTGATGGACTTGGTGGCAGCTTGTTCTGGTGCACCACAAGTCACAAAATGGCCACCGATCAACCCAGAAAATAAGTGACAGAAAAATGCTCTGTGCAGCCTTAAAACCAGTGAGCAATTAACTAGCAGAAGTTGAATCATTCACAGCTGTAGATCGATCACTTCATTAGGTGCTTTTGCTGACTTTTCCCTGCCTAATCTCGCCCTCACAGAAGCTGCGTCCTCTCCCTACACTAATCAGAGCAGTGTGACGTAGCGGCGCTACGTGACTCCAGCTTAAATAGAGGCTGGGTCACATGCTGCACTTGGCCAATCACAGCCATGCCATTAGTATGCATGGCTCTGGTGGCTTCATAGGGCAAGTAGTAAAACGCTAGCTGATTGGCTGCTGTGCAGCTCTTCAGAAAGCGGGAAGAAATCGCCGAACAACGGACCCGAACCCGAACTTTTTTGAAAATGTTCGGGTCCAGGTTTGGGTCCCGAACACCCCAAAATTCGGTAGCAACCCGAACTATGCTTGAACTGTTCGCTCAACACCACTCTTAATAGTTTATTAGAAATAATGCAGACAATTAAAAAATTCCCCATCAATTCCAATACAACTTAGGCTTTTCACCCTTTTAAATAAATAAAACAAACAAAGCAGTATAGTGTATTAACATTGTTTCACTTTCCTTTTAATATATACTGTGAGTCTGTGACAGTGCAAATACAATTTGGTCTAAATGTACAGTCTAATGAGAGAAACAATGTACAGCTGTCTACACTTTTCGAAAGGGGAAATGCAGAGTGTCAGACCAATTGTACAGGACTCATGGTTACAAATAGGACAGTCTCAGCACCTCACTTTGTATCCAGAATCCCCAAATCATTGTATTAAGAAGCGCAACTACTGAAGGAAATCCGTGACTTAAAGTCTACTGGGTTTTACTAGGAACGTATGTAACTAATAATAGGGGTGTATCTTGATGTCACTGTTAAAATGAACTGCAATTCCCTTAGATCAAATTAAAAATGTTTATCTAAAAAGAGTTTCAAATTTGGTTTCTGTAGATCAAGCACTTTTTCAGTGACAATGGAAGAACTACAGAACTTATTTCCTTGGCAGAGCAGGTACAGAGCTCAGAACAGTATAGCTGGATACTCAATGTACTTTAGAGGAACAAAATTATTATTTCATGATGTCGTAATGGTTCTTTCTGTAATGCCCCAAATTAGAAGGAAGAGGACAGAGCAATCTTTTTTCAGTATCTCCCTATGCAAGGATTCAATTCAATTAAATCTCCCGAACGTGCGCACGAGCTCATTCATCACTACAACAAGATTGACGCACACACAGATGAATAAAATTTCTGCAATCAGTTTGTCAACTTTTGACAACTCTTTGCGGTTGTCTAAAATCAATTCAATACACGTCCCCTGATAGGGGAAGTAACAGGGATTAAACTGATAAGAATAGTTCTAGTTAACACACCACCAGTGGCATAGCTATAGGGGTCGCAGCGGTCGCAATTGCGACCGGGCCCCTAAGTCAGGGGGGCCCACGGGGCCCCCTCCAGCAGAGAGCTGCCTCCCGACAAGTTATTGAGGTCTTGAGGACCTTTTTCACTCAGCCAATCAGTGGCTTCAGCTGTGTCACATGTCAGGCCAGCGATTTCCTGCTGAGCCAATCACTGGCCTGACACATGTCATAACTGTGGCCACTGATTGGCTGAGTGGGAAAGGTCCTCAAGACCTCAAACAACTTGTCGGGAGGCCAGAGAGAAGATACCAGGAGTCAACCAGTGCCACACAGAGGAGAAGAGGAGCTGCTACTGTCTGGACCAGGACCAGGTGAGCAGAATGCTTTTACATAATATTAATAGAGGGGAGAAATGTGACATGGAGGGGGAGAAATGTGACATGGAGGGGGAGAAATGTGACATGGAGAAAGGGGGAAATGTGACATGGAGGGGGAGAAATGTGTCATGGAGGGAGGAGAAATGTGACATGGAGGGGAGAAATGTGTCATGGAGGGGGAGAAATGTGTCATGGAGGGGAGAAATGTGACATGGAGGGGAGAAATGTGACATGGAGGGGGAGAAATGTGACATGGAGGGGAGAAATGTGTCATGGAGGGAGAAATGTGTCATGGAGAGGAGAAATGTGACATGGAGGGGAGAAATGTGTCATGGAGAGGGGAGAAATGTGTCATGGAGAGGGGGAAATGTGACATGGAGGGGGAGAAATGTGACATGGAGGGGAGAAATGTGACATGGAGGGGAGAAATGTGTCATAGAGGGGTGAGAAATGTGACATGAAGAGGGAAGAAATGTGACATGGAGAGGGAGAAATGTGACATGGAGGGGGAGAAATGTGACATGGAGGGGGAGAAATGTGACATGGAGGGGGAGAAATGTGTCATAGAGGGGTGAGAAATGTGACATGAAGAGGGAAGAAATGTGACATGGAGAGGGGAGAAATGTGTCATGGAGAGGGAGAAATGTGACATGGAGGGGAAGAAATGTGACATGGAGGGGAGAAATGTGACATGGAGGGGAAGAAATCTGACATGGAGGGGAGAAATGTGTCATGGAGGGGGAGAAATGTGTCATGGAGAGGGGAGAAATGTGTCATGGAGAGGGGAGAAATGTGACATGAAGGGGAGAAATGTGACATGGAGGGGAGAAATGTGACATGGAGGGGAGAAATGTGACATGAAGGGGGAGAAATGTGACATGAAGAGGGGAGAAATGTGACATGAAGAGGGGAGAAATGTGACATGAAGAGGGGAGAAATGTGACATGAAGAGGGGAGAAATGTGACATGGAGGGGGGAGAAATGTGACATGGAGGGGGGAGAAATGTGACATGGAGGGGGAAGAAATGTGACATGGAGGGGGAGAAATGTGACATGGAGGGGGAAGAAATGTGACATGGAGGGGGAGAAATGTGACATGGAGGGAGAAATGTGACATGGAGGGGAGAAATGTGACATGGAGGGGAGAATTGTGACATGGAGGGAGAAGAAATGTGACATGGAGGGAGAAGAAATGTGACATGGAGGAAGAAATGTGACATGGAGGGGAGAAATGTGACATGGAGGGGAAGAAATGTGACATGGAGGGGGAGAAATGTGACATGGAGGGGGAAGAAATGTGACATGGAGGGGAGAAATGTGACATGGAGGGGAAGAAATGTGACATGGAGGAGAATTGTGACATGGAGGGAGAAGAAATGTGACATGGAGGGGGAGAAATGTCACATTTCCCACCATGTGACATTTCTCCCCGCCCCTATGTCACATTCCCTCCATGTCACATTTCTCCCCTCATGTCACATTTCTCCCCTGCATGTCACATTTCGCCCTCCATGTCACATGACCCCCTCCATGTCACATTTCTCCTCCCCCTCCATGTCACTGGACACCATTCGGCTAAGTTCACATCAGTGTTTGGCCTTTCCGTTCTCCTGTTCCGTTATAGGAGCAGGAGAAAGGAAAGTACGCATTCGGCACATAACTGAGCCGAACAGAGCCTAAGGATTCCATAGACTATAGATGGCGTCCGTTAGGTGTCCGCTCGAAGATGATTTTGGAGCGGAGTCAAAAATCCTGCATGCACAGCTTTGTCTCCGCTCCAAAATCATCTTTGAGCGGACACCTAACGGACACCATTATAGTCTATGGGATCCTTGAACTCTTGCACCAGGGCCCATGAGCCTATAGCTACACCCCTGCACACCACTCATATAGGGTTGCACAGTACATTGCACGGCGCATACACAGTGCCCCAAATTGGAAGTAAGAGGACCGACCAAGCTTCTTTTTCCATCTCCCAGTTCCTAAAATCTATTCAATACACGTCCCCTGATAGGGGACATAAGAGGGATTAAACTGATAAAAATAGTACTACTGATTACTGAACACACCACTCATATAGGGTGGCACAGTACATTGCGCGAGGAAGAGACCTTTAATGACGTCAGTGAGGACAAGGAACGGGACATGGCTACCTTGGTGTCAAACCTTGTGCAAATGGACTGCTTGCGGTTGTTTGCGGTGCGTTAAACGGGGATTTTGGTTTGTCACAGTTAGGTCTGTCACTGTGAAGCGGGTGTAACCCTTACACTACCTGATCGATACAACATCATACCTGATCGTATACACACACTGAATGCTTTAAAGCATGTTATTCCAAACAATTTAGGAATGTTAGGTGATTTATGCCTTTATGGATTAAAACCCAACTCTGTGTCAGATACGTAATTTTCCATGGGAGTTTTGCCATGGATCCCCCTCTGGCATGCCACAGTCCAGGTGTTAGTCCCCTTGAAACAACTTTTCCATCACTATTGTGGCCAGAAATAGTCCCTGTGGGCTTTAAAATTCGCCTGCCTATAGTAGTCTATGGTGGTTCGCACGGTTCGCCCGTTCACAAACATTTGCGAAAGTTCGCGTTCGCCGTTTGCAAATGGAAAATTTTATGTTCGCTACATCTCTACTCATCATCCCCTGCATTATCTTCCACACAGTCTTCCTCCCTGACCTCCTGTTCGGTCTGCATACTGCAGAAAGACACAGCAGTTGGCACCGGTGTTTTTTCATTATCAGAGACGTGCGGACTCCGATGAGGTGGTATTCCCATCCTGGTTGTTTGTCCACACCACTTTACTTAGGTAAGTTTTTCCCTGCCTCGGCTGCTTAGGTTTTTATACCTTTGTATCACCTGATATGTACATCCAGCCCTGTGCATGTTTACCATTACTTACCATAGTGCTTCTCAATTATTTTCTGTCATGCCCCCCCTAGGAAGAAGAAAACATTTTTCGCCCCCCGCGCGACTGTAAATAGTATCATTTGTCTATAAAATTGTTATAAGTACACCAATCTCCCCACAGTTGAGGGCCATTAACCTCCCCCAAATCATGTGCAGGCTCCATTAACCCCCCAATCATGTGCAGGCTACATTAACCCCTCCCCCAAATCATGTGCAGGGTCCAGGGTCCAGGCTTCCCCCTCCCCCAAATCATGTGCAGGCTCTCCCCCAGTAGGGTCCAGGATCCCCCACCCAATACTTACCTCCCTGGAAGCGCTGGATGCAGGCCTCTTCCGGCCTGTGTCCCGCTCTGCACTCTTCTCAGGCGGCGCGATGAACCGCTCTGATAGGCTGCCGGCACAAGGCCCGCAGCCTATGAGAGGAGCAGGGAGGGAGACGCATCTCCCTCCCCTGCCGCACAGCACAGCGATCTGTATCGCTGTCCAGAGGACGGCGATACAGATCACTATGGAGATGAACGCTTCCACAGTGGAAGCGTTCATCTCCTGTCATCTGGAGCCCCCTTACGGAGCCTCACGCCCCCATGGGGGCGCCCCACTATTTGAGAAACGCTGTTATCTGGACTTTTCCTATTTTCCATGACTATTTATACATGTTATTGTGTATTATCCTTACTTTATTAAATCTGTTGTGTGACGCCAGGCTGGCGTTTTCTGTTACTTCCTTTCCCTCTTTTAATGGCATAAATATGCTTTTATTATGATATAAATAAAGATTTACATTTTTTCATAAAGGTACAGGTGAGCTCCAATTTTCTTCTTTTCTCCTTTGTATCACTCGGGAGCTTGTACCGAGTCACCTTAGAACTGACCCTTTGTTTGTTTCAAAACCTTTTGCGTGTAAATTACTTAATGCTTCTGCTACTTTGGGTATTTTATGGTCCTTTTTTTGGTAACCCTTACACTACCTGATCATATACACACACTGGATGTTTTATTCCAAACAATTTAGGAATGTTAGGTGATTTATGCCCTTTATGGATTAAAACCCGACTCTGCGTCAACTACGTAATTTCCATGGGAGTTTTGCCATGGATCCCCTCCGGCATGCCACAGTCCAGGTGAAAGTCCCTTGAAACAACTTTTCCATCACTACTGTGGCCAGAAAGAGTCCCTGTGGGATTTAAAATTCGCCTGCTTATTGAAGTCTATGGCGGTTCGCGAACATTTGCGTAAATTCGCGTTCGCCGGACTTTAAAGGACTCTATCACAGGGTCAATATTTGGTAAGTATTTTGCATTAGTATTTGATCAGAATTTTTAAAGCAAAAATAGGAGTAGGTCCAAAACAGAAATAAAATGTAATGGAAATTTGTATATCTTCTATATTTTGGACCCACTCCTGCTTTTGGCTTACAAATACTGATCAAATACTGACCAAATACTAATTGTGTGAAAGAGGCATTACAAATGCTCAAAATACAGGATAGTTTTTTTTTCTTAAATTCGTCTGTTACAATGTTGTGTGACATAAACCATTTTTTTCTTTTAAGTATACCTGCATTGCATGCCTGACAGGGAAATAAATTTCTTAAATTTGACTGTTACGTTGTTGTGTGACATAAGTCCATTTTTGGTGTGAAGTACCCCTGCACTGCATACCTGAAAGTGAAATAAATTTCTTAAATTCATTGGTTAGATTGTTGGGTAACTATACCCATTTTTGTTGAGAAGTGCCCCTGCACTGCATACCTGACAGAAAATATATTTAGTAAATTATTCTGTTACATTGTTGGGTGACATGAACCCATTTTTTGCTGTGAAGTAACCCTGCACTGCATACCTGAAACTGAAATAAATTACTTAAATTTGTTGCTTAAATTGTTAGGTTAACTATACCAATTTTTTGCTATGATCTACAACTGCAATGCATACGTGATAGGAAAATAAATTTATTAAATTTGTCTATTACATTGTTCGGTGACATAAACCCATTTTTGCCGAGAAGTAACTCTGCACTGCATACCCGACAGGGAAATAAATTTAGTAAATCCGTCAGTGGTTGACCACAAAGAATGAGGAGAGCGCCAAGTAAGCGACGTGGCCCTGGTCGTGGTGCTGTTGGTGTTGGTGGAGCTCCTGTTGCAGGAAGAGGACGTGGTCGATCTGTGCCAGCTACAGGCCCAAATAAAACACCTTCCTCAGGTGTGCGTAGGCGACAGAACGTTCAGCGTTATTTTGTATACCCGAATGGCCCTCTACGGATGGTGAGGCCAGAAAAAGTATAGGCAATAGTAGATTGGGTGGCTCACAGTGCCCCCGGTTCGTTCACATTGTCTCCCACCCAGTCCCCTGCTAAAAGCTAAGATTTGGTACCTGTAGACCATGGGCATCTGTCTTTCACCTCACCCCCTTGCAAATCAGGCAAGCTGTCTGAGCCCCAAGTCATGCAGCAGTCTCTTATGCTGTTTGATGACTCTGCTGGCAGGGTTTCCATGGGCCATCCACATAGCCCTGCCCGAGAAGTGGAAGGGATTGAGTTCACCGATGCCCAAACACTTATGTTTCAGGATGAGGACATGGGAAGACCACCGCAGCATGTCTATGATGATGACTAAACACAGGTGCCAACTGCTGGGGCTTTCTGCAGTGTGAAGACCGACAAGGAGGGCAGGGGTGGAGAGCTGGTGGAAGATGATATGAAGGATGATGAGATCCTAGATCCCACATGGAATCAAGGTCATGTGAGTGATGTGTGCAGTTCGGAGGAAAAGGTGGTGGTCGCACACAAATTATCACTTGGGTTAGATGCTTCAGGATACCATCAGGATCTCATTACAGTACAAACATTTTTTTTTTTTCATTAACAGAAAATCCTTTATCTTAAAACTTAACTTTTAATAACTCAAATAAATAACTCAGATATAACGGGTGCTTCTAAAAGTCAGAGTCACCAATGCAGCAAACACGTTCCATGTGACTCTCTAGCAGCAAAGACAATAAAATCAAAGTCCACGGTCTAAGGTAGAGGTCATATTGGGTCTGGAGGAGGAGGTCTAATATATACTGAGGATAGTAACAACGTGAAAGGGTCTTGGGGTCTTTTTGCAACAAGAAGTAAGAAAGAGCATCATGAGAAATAGAGGACATTGAAGTTGATGGGAGTGAATGACAGCTTCCTTCTGCTGATGTCGTAAAAATCTATCTGCTGGTGAGGGGTGCGAGATGGTGGGAGATGCAACGATTGATGCATAAGTGTGTAACACTGAATGAGTGGCATGGTTTTCCCATGCCACTTTATGGTGATGCTCCATGTGTTGAACATTAGCATCCTGGCCATGCCTCACCTTCTGTCCTCACATCCTGCATACCTCCATACTAACATCCCACAGCAACTTGGTGAGTATGGCATTTTCCTTCCACCAAATAGCCCTGAAAAGGGATAGAGTGCTGCAACGGGCAGCAAAATGTGGAGTGCAAGTGCCCTGCAAACAAATCTGGATAGGGAAATAACTTAAAATAAAATACAATTACTAAAAATTAAACAATATTAATTGGCAAGTCGGAGAAGGAGGTGGAATAGGAGGTTGTGGACACGTCAGGTGGTAATGCCTCCAGCAGCACATCTACCAGCATGCGTTTTGTAGTCAGTATTCACGCATCTTTTGATCAGTAACATACGTTTTTACAAACTTTGGTTTCCTGCCAGCAATGCACAGCGGTCGCTTATCACCGGCCACCCAGAAAGAGGAGATAGGTCAATGCACTGCAAAACAGGCTTCATGTCACCAAGCAATGGAACAGGCCACTTCCAGTAATTTAGGCCCTAGCACCATGACAGAGGAAAGAAGTCCCGTAACAGCAAGACAGGCTTCATGTTACCCTGCAATGGAACGGGCAATTATCATTAATGTGGGCCGCAGGCACCCAGACAGAGGAGAGAGATCCCGTAACAGCAAAACAGGCTTCATGTCACCCTGTAATGGAACAGGCCACTTTCAGTAATTTAGGCCCTAACACCCTGACAAAGAGAGAGGTCCAATAAAGCAAAAGAGGATTCATGTCACCCAGCAATGGAACATGCGATTATCAATATTGTAGGCCGCAGGCACCCAGACAGAGGAGAGGTCAAGTAACAGTAAAACAGGCTTAATTTCATCCAGCAATGGAACAGGCCATTTTCAGTAATTTAGGTCCCTGGCACCCAGACAGAGGAGAGAGGTCATGTAACAGCAAAACAGGCATCATGTCACCCAGCAACAATGCAGCAGTCGATTATCATAAATGTAGACCCCTGTCACCCAGACAGAGGAGAGGTCAATGCATGGCAAAAATAGGTTAATGTCACCCACCAAAGCAACAGGCGATTATCATAAATGTAGGCCGCAGCCACCCAGACAGAGGAGAGAGGTCAATCCATTGCAAAACAAGCTTTATGTCACCCACCAAAGCAACAGGCCATTTTCAGTAATTTAGGCCAAAGGCACCCAGGGAGAGGAGAGAAGTCACGTAACAGCAAAACAGGCTTCATGTCAACCAGCAATGCAGCAGTCGATTATCATAAATGTAGACCCCTGGCACCCAGACAGAGGAGAGGTCAATGCACGTCAAAAAGAGGTTAATGTCATCCACCAAAGCAACAGGCGATTATCATAAATGTAGGCCGCAGCCACCCAGACAGAGGAGAGAGGTCAATGCATTGCAAAACAAGCTTTATGTCACCCACCAAAGCAACAGGCCATTTTCAGTAATTTAGGCCAAAGGCATCCAGGCAGAGGAGAGAAGTCACGTAACAGCAAAACAGGCTTCATGTCAACAAGCAATGGAACAAACCTCCGAAATAATGGTACAAATAAAAAAAAAGATACAATGAATAAGTTCACTTGAGTACAAGAATGTATGGTTCAGGCAGTTAAAAATGTCTATTCTTCACAAGTTATGGACAAGTCCTGTGGGATCCATGCCTGGTTCATTGTAATAAACGTGAGCTTGTCCACGTTGGCCGTGGACAGTCTGTAATGACGCCCCTGCCGTGCTAAATACACGTTCAGACAATACACAGGCTGCAGGGCAGGCCAGCACCTCCAAAGCATAAAAAGCAAGCTCAGAACATGTGGACAATTTGGAGACCCAAAAGTTAAATGGGGCAGAACCATCAGTCAGTAAGTGTAGGATTGTGCACATGTGCTGTTCCACCATGTTGTTCAAATGCTGCCTCCTGCTAAGATGTTCCATATCAGCTGGTGGTGCAGGTTGCTGTGGTGCGGTGACAAAACTTTTACACATGTCCGCCATACTAACCCTGCCTTCTGAGGAGCTGGCCATGACAAAGCTGCGTTGGCGACCTCTTGCTCCTCATCCTCCTCTGCCTTCGCCTTGTGCTTCCACTTGGAATGCCCTCAGGAGTACGTCTACCCACATGCGCTTGTAGTCGCGATTAATGAGCACAATGGGCCATTGTAACTTGAAGAAGCACCCAGCAGGGCTTGGTCGTCAACCGCATGGAACTATGCCTGGCCCCTTTAATCCAATCATCTCCAGGATAGAGAGGAGAGAGGTTACTGTTCAGGTGGGGGTGGGATATTTCTGGCTATGTATTGATTGGTCACTGCATGTTGTGCGCCTGTCCTATATCAGGTCCCCGGGGGAGTAGCCCTTGTTGGAGGACTTGCATAAAAGGCTAAACTGGGGCCATCAATAAAGAGATCGTTTTACCCCTTCTTGAAGTCTTGGCTCTTGTTTGGGAAGATTGGGAGCTAGAATCCCCACACCTTTGGATTTACTTGGATTTCGGGAGACGCGGTACATATTTACTCAGCGGCAGTGTGAGAGATCCATAACAGACGTAATCGATTTTTCAAGGACACATAGGAGTGGTATTGTAATGCAAACAATGGCGTCATCAGCACTGACCATGTTTGTTGAGCACTCAAAATACTGCAACAAGGTACACAGGTCTCGCATGCAGGCCCAGTCACTGGTGGTGAAGTGGTGCTGATCTGTGTGTGCTGCAGCTGAAACTCCACTATCGCCAGCTGCTGCTCTCAGAGTCTCTCCAGTAGTGTTGAGCGAACAGTTCGAGCATCGTTTTGGGGTGTCCGGGACCTGGACCCGAACCCGGACATTTTTAAAAAAGTTCGGGTTCGGGTCCGTTGTTCGGAGCAGCCAATCAGCTAGCGTTTTACTTCTTGCCCTAAGAGCCCATCACAGCCATGCCTACTAATGGCATGGCTGTGATTGGCCAAGTGCAGCATGTGACCCAGCCTCTATTTAAGCTGGAGTCACGTAGCGCCGCACATCACACTGCTCTGATTAGTGTAGGGAGAGGACGCAGCTTCTGTCACGGCGAGATTAGGCAGGTTAAAGTCAGCAACAGCACCTAATGAACGGATCGATCTACAGCTGAGAATCATTGAACTTCTGCTAATTACTTGCTCGCTGGTTTTTAGGCTGCACAGAGCGTTTTTCTGTCACTTATTTTCTGGGGTGATCGGCGGCCATTTTGTGACTTGTGGTGCACCAGAAAAAGCTACCACCAAGTCCATCAATCCATCAATACTAGTTTTTTTTTTCTATATCCTACATCAGGGGCATGGCTGTGCTAATTGTCACCCCTAGAAACTCAGGATAGCAATTTCTATATTTTATTAAGGGGTTAAATAAAATTGCCCAAATATCAATCCCCTAAATCTGGTGTTCCAGCTTTGACTAGACAAGTATAATACTGTCTGCTGTCTGGCAAAGGAAAGATTATTTTCTGGGGTGAAATTCAATTGCCAAAATAGCAATACCATAAATCAGTGGTTTCAGCTGTGGCTGGCAAAATAGAATAGTGTCCGCCAAAACATATATTTTGTTCTGGGGTGAAATTAATCTGGCAAAATAGCAATACCCTGATTCTGGTGTCCCAGCAGTTGCAGGCCAGATTTCATAGTGTCCGCTAAAACATATATTTTGTTCTGGGGTGAAATTAATCTGGCAAAATAACAATACCCTGAATCTGGTGTCCCAGCTGTTGCAGGCCAGATTTCATAGTGTCTGCTAAAACATATATTTTGTTCTGGGGTGAAATTAATCTGTCAAAATAGCAATACCCTGAATCTGGTGTCCCAGCAGTTGCAGGCCAGATTTCATAGTGTCCGCTAAAACATATATTTTGTTCTGGGGTGAAATTCAATTCCTAAAATAGCAATACCATAAATCAGGGGTTTCAGCTGTGGCTGGCAAAATAGAATAGTGTCCGCCAAAACATATATTTTGTTCTGGGGTGAAATTAATCTGGCAAAATAGCAATACCCTGAATCTGGTGTCCCAGCTGTTGCAGGCCACGTTTCATAGTGTCTTGCAAAACATATATTTTGTTCTGGGGTGAAATTCAATTGCCAAAATAGCAATACCCTGAATCTGGTGTCCCAGCTGTTGCAGGCCAGGATTCATAGTGTGCGCTAAAACATATATTTTGTTCTGGGGTGACATTCAATTGCCAAAATAGCAATACCCTAAATCTGGTGTCCCAGCTGTTGCAGGCCAGGATTCATAGTGTCTTGCAAAACAAATATTTTGTTCTGGGATGACATTCAAATGCCAAAATAGCAATACCCTGAATCTGGTGTCCCAGCTGTTGCAGGCCAGGATATATAGTGTCCTCAAAAACATATATTTTGTTCTGGCCTGGGGTGAAATTCAATTGCCAAAATAGCAATACCATAAATCAGTGGTTTCAGCTGTGGCTGGCAAAATATAATAGTGTCCGCCAAAACATATATTTTGTTCTGGGGTGACATTCAATTGCCAAAATAGCAATACCCTGAATCTGGTGTCCCAGCTGTTGCAGGCCAAGTGTGAATCTGTCCATAAAAGGATACCTTTCATCCAGGCACTAAATACTAGCCCTAAAAGAGATATTCCCCTAAATCAGTGGTTACTGCTGGGCCTGGATTAGTGTAATACGCTACATAAACAAATAGGCAGATAGTGTTAGGTGCCTGTAAAAAAAGGCCTAAATTTGAAATCAATACATTGGGCCAAATATTTTTTTCCTTATTGTGGTGCTTGGTGAACAATGAGGAAAACATCTAGTAAGGGACGCGGACGCGGTCATGGTGGTGTACCCTCTGGTGCTGGGAGAGGACGTGGCCATTCTGCCACAGCCACATGTCCTAGTGAAGCAACTACCTCAGATTCCAGTACCCGCCAGAATTTACAGCGATATTTGGTGTGGCCCAATGCCGTTCTAAGGATGGTAAGGTCTGATCAGGTACAGGCGCTAGTCAATTGGGTGGCCGACAGTGTATCCAGCATGTTCACAACATTATCTCCCACCCAGTCTTCTGCAGAAAGCGCACAGGTGGCACCTGAAAACCAAGCCCATCAGTCTGTCACATCACCCCCATGCATATCAGAGAAACTGTCAGAGCCTCAAGTTATGCAGCAGTCTCTTATGCTGTTTGAAGAGTTTGCTGGCAGGGTTTCCCAAGGGCATCCACCTAGCCCTTTCACAACGGTGGAAGACATAGCATGCACTGACGCACAACCACTTATGTTTCCTGATGATGAGGACATGAGAATACCACCTCATCAGAGTCAGCACGTCTCTGATGATGAAAAAACACAGGTGCCAACTGCCTTGTCTTACTGCAGTGTGCAGACTGAACAGAAGTAAGTCAGGAAGGAAGACTGGGTGTAAGACGATGCAGAGGACGATGAGGTCATAGACCCCACATGGAATGAAGGTCGTACCGCTGACTTTCATAGTCCAGAGGAAGAGGCAGTGGTGAGACCGAGCCAACAGCGTAGCAAAAGAGGGAGCAGGGGGCAAATGCAGAACAGCCGCTGCCAAGAGAGTTCGCCTGCTACTGGCCACCGCCACCAGGGACCGAGCACCCCAAAGGAAGCTTCAAGGAGTTCCCTGGCATGGCACTTCTTTAAACAATGTGCTGACGACAAGACCCGAGTGGTTTGCACGCTGTGCCATCAGATCCTGAGGCATTGACGTTCTGAACCTTAGCACAACCTGCATGACCAGGCATCTACATGCAAAGCATGAACTGCAGTGGAGTAAACACCTTAAAAGCAAGGAACTCACTCAGGCTCCCCCTGCTCCCTCTTCTGCTGCTGCCTCGGCCTCTTCCTCCGCCTCGGGAGGAATGTTGGCACCTGCCGCCCACCAAACAGAGGATGTGCCACCGACAACACCACCTGCGTCACCAAGCATCTCCACCATGTCACACGGCAGCGTTTAGCTCTCCATCTCACAAACCTTGGAGAGAAAGCGTAAATTCCCACCTACCCACCCTCGAGCCCTGGGCCTGAATGCCAGCATTTGTAAACTACTGGCCTTTGAAATGCTGTCATTCAGGCTGGTGGACACAGACAGCTTCAAACAGCTGATGTGCATGGCTGTCCCACAGTATGTTGTTCCCAGCCGCCACTACTTCTCCAAGAGAGCCGTGCCTTCCCTGCACAACCAAGTATCCGATAAAATCAAGTGTGCACTGCGCAACGCCATCTGTGGCAAGGTCCACCTAACCACAGATACGTGGACTAGTAAGCACGGCCAGGGACGCTATATCTCCCTAACTGCACACTGGGTAAATGTAGTGGCGGCTGGGCCGCAGGCGGAGAGTTCCTTGGCGCACGTCCTTCCGCCACCAAGGATCGCAGCGCATCATTCTTTGCCTCCTGTAGCCTCCTCCTCCTACTCGGCTTCCTCCTCCTCTGCTTCCACCAGCTCATCCAGTCAGCCACACACCTTCACCACCAACTTCAGCACAGCCCGGGTAAACGTCAGCAGGCCATTCTGAAACTCATATGTTTGGGGACAGGCCCACACCGCGCAGGAGTTGTGGCGAGTATTGAACAACAGACCGACGAGTGGTTTCTGCCGGTGGGCCTCAAGCACGGCCTGGTGGTGTGCGATAATGGGCAAAATCTTGTCGCAGCTCTGTGACTAGCCGGTTTGACGCACCTCCCTTGCCTGGCGCATGTGCTGAATTTGGTGGTGCAGAAGTTCATTCACAACTACCCCGACATGTCAGAGCTGCTGCATAAAGTGAGGGCCGTCTGTGCGCGCTTCCGGCATTCACATCCTGCCGCTGCTCGCCTGTCTGCGCTACAGCGGAACTTCGGCCTTCAAGCTCACCGCCTCATATGCGACGTGCCCACCAGGTGGAACTCCACCTTGCACATGCTGGACAGACTGAGACTGTGCGAGCAGCAGCAGGCCATAGTGGAGTTTCAGCTGCAGCACACACGCGTCAGTCGCACTGCGGAACAGCACCACTTCACCACCAATGATTGGGCCTCCATGCGAGACCCGTGTGCCCTGTTGCGCTGTTTCGAGTACTCCACCAACATGGCCAGTGGCAATGACACCGTTATCAGCGTTACAAAAGCACTTCTATGTCTCCTTGAGAAAACGTTTAGGGCGATGATGGAAGAGGAGGTGGCCAAGGAGGAGGAGGAGGAGGATGAGGGGTCATTTTTAGCACTTTCAGGCCAGTCTGTTAGAAGTGGCTCAGAGGGAGGTTTTTTGCAACAGCAGAGGCCAGGTACAAATGTGGCCAGCCAGGGCCCACTACTTGAGGACGAGGAGGAGGTGGAGGAGGATAAGAATGAAGCAGGTTCACAGCGGGGTGGCACCCGACACAGCTCAGGCCCATCACTGGTGCGTGGCTGGGGGGATACAGAGGACGATGACGATGACGATACGCCTCCCACAGAGGACAGCTTGTCCTTACCTCTGGGGAGCATGGCACACATGAGCGACTACATGCTGCAGTGCCTGCGCAACGACAGCAGAGTTGCCCACATTTTAACGTGTGTGGACTACTGGGTTGCCACCCTGCTGGATCCCCGGTACAAAGACAATGTGCCCACCTTACTTCCTGCACTGGAGCGTGAAAGGAAGATGCGTGAGTACAAGCGCACGCTGGTAGAGGTGCTCCTGTGAGCAGTCCCAAATGTCACAGGGGAACAGGTGGAAGCCTAAGGCGAAGGCAGAGGAGGAACGAGAGGTCGCCAACACAGCTGTGTCACGGCCAGCTCCTCTGAGGGCAGGGTTAGCATGGCAGAAATGTGGAAAAGTTTTGTCTCCACGCCACAGCTAACTGCACCATCACCTGATACGGAACGTGTTAGCAGGAGGCAGCATTTCACTAACATGTTTGAACAGTACGTCTGCACACTCCTCCACATACTGACTGATGGTTCGGCCCCATTCAACATCTGGATCTTAAAATTGGCCACGTGGCCAGAGTTAGCATTTTATGCCTTGGAGGTGCTGGCCTGCCCGGCGGCCAGCGTTTTGTCTGAACGTGTATTCAGCACGGCAGGGGCGTCATTACTGACAAACGCAGCCGCCTGTCCACAGCCAACGTGGACAAGCTCACGTTCATAAAAATGAACCAGGCATGGATCCCACAAGAGCTGTCCCTCCTTGTGCAGAATAGACATTTATAACTGCCTCCCCTCAACTATGTATTCTTGTACTCCGGGCACTTCTTTATTGAAATCTCATTTTTTAACTTTACCATGATCTTGCGGTGCAAGCCAAAATTGAATGAACCTCTTCTCTGTCTGGGTGCTGGGGCCGAAATAACTGAGAGTGGCCTTCTCCGGTGGTGGTTGATATGACGCATGATTCCTTGCTGTGCGACCTCTCTCCTCTGTCTGGGTGCTGGGCCTAAATAAATGAAAGTGGCCTTCTCCGGTGGTGGGTGATATGACGCATGATTCCTTGCTGTGGGACCTCTCTCCTCTGTCTGGGTGCTGGGCCGAAATAACTGAGAGTGGCCTTCTCCAGAGGTGGTTGATATGACGCATGATTCCTTGCTGTGGGACCTCTCTCCTCTGACTGGGTGCTGGGGCCTAAATAACTGATAATGGCCTTCTCCAGTGGTGGGTGATATGACACATGTTTCCTTGCTGTGTGACCTCTCTCCTCTGTCTGGGTGCTGGGCCGAAATAACTGATAGTGGCCTTTTCCGGTGGTGGTTGACATGACGCATGATTCCTTGCTTTGGGACCTCTCTCCTCTGTCTGGTTGCTTGGCTGAAATAACTGAGAGTGGCCTTCTCCGGTGGTGGTTGATATGACGCATGTTTCCTTGCTGTGGGACCTCTCTCCTCTGGCTGGGTGCTGGGCTGAAATAACTGAGAGTTGGCTTCTCCGGTGGTGGTTGATATGACGCATGATTCCTTGCTGTGGGACCTCTCTCCGCTGACTGGGTGCTAGGGCCGAAATAACTGAAAATGGCCTTCTCCAGTGGTGGGTGATATGACGCATGATTCCTTGTTGTGGGACCTGTATCCTCGGTCTGGGTGCCGTGCCGAAATAACTGAAAGTGGCCTTCTCCAGTGGTGGGTGATATGACGCATGATTCCTTGCTGTGGGACCTCTCTCCTTGGTCTGGGTGCTGGTCGAAATAACTGAGAGTGGCCTTCTCCGGTGGTGGTTGATATGACGCATGATTCCTTGCTGTGGGTCCTCTCTCCTCTGTCTGGGTGCTGGGCCGAAATAACTGAGAGTGGCCTTCTCCGGTGGTGGTTGATATGACGCATGATTCCTTGCTGTGGGGCCTCTCTCCTCTGACTGGGTGCTGGGGCCTAAATAACTGAAAATGGCTTTCTCCAGTGGTGGGTGATATGACGCATGATTCCTTGCTGTGGGACCTGTATCCTCGGTCTGGGTGCCGTGCCGAAATAACTGAAAGTGGCCTTCTCCAGTGGTGGGTGATATGACGTATGATTCCTTGCTGTGGGACCTCTCTCCTTGGTCTGGGTGCTGGCCGAAATAACTGAAAGTGGCCTTCTCCAGTGGTGGTTGATATGACGCATGATTCCTTGCTGTGGGACCTCTCTCCTCTGTCTGGGTGCTGGGCCGAAATAACTGAGAGTGGCCTTCTCCGGTGGTGGTTGATATGACGCATGATTCCTTGCTGTGGGACCTCTCTCCTCTGTCTGGGTGCTGGGCCGAAATAACTGAGAGTGGCCTTCTCCGGTGGTGGTTGATATGACGCATGATTCCTTGCTGTGCGACCTCTCTCCTCTGTCTGGGTGCTGGGCCTAAATAAATGAAAGTGGCCTTCTCCGGTGGTGGTTGATATGACGCATGATTCCTTGCTGTGGGACCTCTCTCCTCTGTCTGGGTGCTGGGCCAAAATAACTGAGAGTGGCCTTCTCCGGTGGTGGTTGATATGACGCATGATTCCTTGCTGTGGGACCTCTCTCCTCTGTCTGGGTGCTGGGCAAAATAACTGAGAGTGGCCTTCTCCGGTGGTGGTTGATATGATGCATGATTCCTTGCTGTGGGACCTCTCTCCTCTGTCTGGGTGCTGGGCCGAAATAACTGAGAGTGGCCTTCTCCGGTGGTGGTTGATATGACGCATGATTCCTTGCTGAGGGACCTCTCTCCTCTGTCTGGGTGCTGGGCCGAAATAACTGAGAGTGGCCTTCTCCAGTGGTGGGTGATATGACGCATGATTCCTTGCTGTGGGACCTCTCTCCTCTGTCTGGGTGCTGGGCCGAAATAACTGAGAGTGGCCTTCTCCAGTGTTGAGTTGATATGACGCATGATTCCTTGCTATGGAACCTGTATCCTCGGTCTGGGTGCTGGCTGAAATAACTGATAGTGGCCTTCTCCAGTGGTGGTTGATATGACGCATGATTCCTTGCTGTGGGACCTCTTTCCTCTGTCTATGGTGCTGGGCTGAAATACAGTAACTGAAAGTGGCCTTCTCCAGTGTTGAGTGATATGACGCATGATTCCTTGCAGTGGGACCTGTCTCCAATTGATATTGGTTAAATTTTATTTAGCACCTCCAAGGCATAAAATGCTAACTCGGGCCACGTGGACAATTTGGAGACCCAGAAGTTGAATGGGGCCGAACCATCAGTCAGTACATGGAGGGGTGTGCCGACGTACTGTTCAACCATGTTAGTGAAATGCTGCCTCCTGCTAACACGTTCCGTATCAGGTGGTTTTGCAGTTAGCTGTTGCGTGGAGACAAAACTTTTCCACATTTCTGCCATGCTAACCCTGCCCTCAGAAGAGCTGGCCGGGACACTGCTGCGTTGGCGACCTCTTGCTCCTCCTCTGCCTTCGCCTTGGGCTACCACCTGTTACCCTGTGACATTTGGGAATGATCTCAGGAGCGCCTCTACCAGCGTGCGCTTGAACTCGCGCATCTTCCTATCACGCTCCTGTGCAGGAAGTAAGGTGGGCACATTGTCTTTGTACCGGGGATCCAGCAGGGTGGCAACCCAGTAGTCCACACACGTTAAAATGTGGGCAACTCTGCTGTCGTTGCGCAGGCACTGCAGCATGTAGTCGCTCATGTGTGCCAGGCTCCCCAGAGGTAAGGACAAGCTGTCCTCTGTGGGAGGCTTATCGTCATCGTTCTCCGTATCCCCCCAGCCACGCACCAGTGATGGGCCTGAGCTGTGTCGGGTGCCACCCCGCTGTGAACCTGCTTCATCCTCATCCTCCTCCACCTCCTCCTCATCCTCCTCGTCCTCCAGTAGTTGGCCCTGGCTGGCCACATTTGTACCTGGCCTCTGCTGTTGCAAAAAACCTCCCTCTGAGCCACTTCTAACATACTGGCCTGAAAGTGCTAAAAATGACCCCTCATCCTCCTCCTCCTCCTCCTGGGCCACCTCCTCTTCCATCATCGCCCTAAGCGTTTTCTCAAGGAGACATAGAAGTGGTATTGTAACGCTGATAACGGTGTCATCGCCACTGGTCATGTTGGTGGAGTACTCGAAACAGCGCAACAGGGCACACAGGTCTCGCATGGAGGCCCAATCATTGGTGGTGCAGTGGTGCTGTTCCGCAGTGCGACTGACGCGTGCGTGCTGCAGCTGAAACTCCACTATGGCCTGCTGCTGCTCGCACAGTCTCTCCAGCATGTGCAAGGTGGAGTTCCACCTGGTGGGCACGTCGCATATGAGGCGGTGAGCGGTAAGGCCGAAGTTACGCTGTAGCGCAGACAGGCAAGCAGCGGCAGGATGTGAACGCCGGAAGCGCGCACAGACGGCCCTCACTTTATGCAGCAGCTCTGACATGTTGGGGTAGTTGTGAATAAAAAATGGAGTGGTTCCGGCACCTAATTTTGCAATAAAAACTTCCTTTATTCGGGGTTCGGTATACACTCTTGTTCACACAGTGGCTGGTAGTTTACGCGTTTCGGACAGTCTAGTCCTTAGTCGTAACAAAAATGGTTTGATTGTGACCCATATTTAAATGGTAACCCTGGCGCCGCCCATCAAGAGGCGGAGAGAGACGCCAGGTTTAATCACAAGCAGACCACTTACTTGTTGACAGGTGATAAGTGTTGGTCACATGCTCGCTTTGTGTATAATGTTGGAATACCTTCGTAATTTTTACAATGTGTAACAATAATAAGTTGTTTCACCGCAAGCATGAGTCAACATCTTATTTGTCATTAAGAATGTCATTCTGTGGTTAAAAACATACAATACTGTTCACATGCAATAGAAAAAAAACCGCATGAATCATATAAATACAAAAAATAGACATAAAGACAACTATGTTCGCACAAAAATGACCTTCATTCTTGGTTGCTGCAGGTCCCACTACTTCTTATTTGAACTATTTCAGTAGAAGTGCATAATTTCCTTCCTTAAATTGAGACCCATAGGGACTCTGGTATTTAATCTGAAAATCCAGAAAGCCTCCCTAAGGAGGATTTTTCTTCTATGGTCCCCCTTCCTATCTGGTAAGTTGGTGGAGTACTCGAAACAGCGCAACAGGGCACACAGGTCTCGCATGGAGGCCCAATCATTGGTGGTGCAGTGGTGCTGTTCCGCAGTGCGACTGACGCGTGCGTGCTGCAGCTGAAACTCCACTATGGCCTGCTGCTGCTCGCACAGTCTCTCCAGCATGTGCAAGGTGGAGTTCCACCTGGTGGACACGTCGCATATGAGGCGGTGAGCGGGAAGGCCGAAGTTACGCTGTAGCGCAGACAGGCAAGCAGCGGCAGGATGTGAACGCCGGAAGCGCGCACAGACGGCCCTCACTTTATGCAGCAGCTCTGACATGTTGGGGTAGTTGTGAATAAACTTCTGCACCACCAAATTCAGCACATGCGCCAGGCAAGGGATGTGCGTCAAACCGGCTAGTCTCAGAGCTGCGACGAGATTTCGCCCATTTTCGCACACCACCAGGCCGGGCTTGAGGCCCACCGGCAGCAACCACTGGTCGGTCTGTTGTTCAATACCCCGCCACAACTCCTGCGCGGTGTTGGGCCTGTCCCCCAAACATATGAGTTTCAGAATGGCCTGCTGACGTTTACCTCGGGCTGTGCTGAAGTTGGTCGTGAAGGTGTGTGGCTGACTGGATGAGCTGGTGGAAGCAGAGGAGGAGGAAGCCGAGTAGGAGGAGGAGGCTACAGGAGGCAAAGAATGATGCCCTGTGATCCTTGGCGGCGGAAGGACGTGCGGCAAGGAACCCTCCGCCTGGGGCCCAGCCGCCACTACATTTACCCAGTGTGCAGTTAGGGAGATATAGCGTCCCTGGCCGTGCTTACTGGTCCACATATCTGTGGTTAGATGGACCTTGCCACAGATGGCGTTGCGCAGTGCACACTTGATTTTATCGGATACTTGGTTGTGCAGGGAAGGCACGGCTCACTTGGAGAAGTAGTGGCGGCTGGGGACAACATACTGTGGGACAGCCATGGACATCAGCTGTTTGAAGCTGTCTGTGTCCACCAGCCTGAATGACAGCATTTCAAAGGCCAGTAGTTTACAAATGCTGGCATTCAGGCCCAGGGCCTCGAGGGTGGCTAGGTGGGAATTTACGCTTCTCTCCAAGGTTTGTGAGATGGAGAGCTGAACGCTGCCGTGTGACATGGTGGAGATGCTTGGTGACGCAGGTGGTGGTGTCGGTGGCACATCCTCTGTTTGGTGGGCGGCAGGTGCCAACATTCCTCCCGAGGCGGAGGAAGAGGCCGAGGCAGCAGCAGAAGAGGGAGCAGGGGGAGCCTGAGTGAGTTCCTTGCTTTTAAGGTGTTTACTCCACTGCAGTTCATGCTTTGCATGTAGATGCCTGGTCATGCAGGTTGTGCTAAGGTTCAGAACGTCAATGCCTCGCTTCAGGATCTGATGGCACAGCGTGCAAACCACTCGGGTCTTGTCGTCAGCACATTGTTTAAAGAAGTGCCATGCCAGGGAACTCCTTGAAGCTGCCTTTGGGGTGCTCGGTCCCTGGTGGCTGTGGCCAGTATCAGGCAAACTCTCTTGGCGTCGGCTGTTCTGCTTTTTCCCCCTGCTCCCTCTTTTGCTACGCTGTTGGCTCGGTCTCACCACTGCCTCTTCTTCTGAACTATGAAAGTCAGTGGCACGACCTTCATTCCATGTGGGGTCTAGGACCTCATCGTCCCCTGCATCGTCTTCCACACAGTCTTCCTCCCTGACCTCCTGTTCGGTCTGCACACTGCAGAAGGACGCAGCAGTTGGCACCTGTGTTTCGTCATCATCAGAGACGTTCGGTCTCCGATGAGGTGGTATTCCCATGTCCTCATCATCAGGAAACATCAGTGGTTGTGCATCAGTGCATTCTATGTCTTCCACCACTGGGAAAGGGCTAGGTGGATTTCCTTGGGAAACCATGCCAGCAGAGTCTTCAAACAGCATAAGAGACTGCTGCATAACTTGAGGCTCTGACAGTTTCCCTGATATGCATGGGGGTGATGTGACAGACTGATGGGCTTGGTTTTCAGGTGCCACCTGTGCGCTTTCTGCAGAAGACTGGGTGGGAGATAATGTTGTGAACGTGCTAGATCCACTGTCGGCCACCCAATTGACTAGCGCCTGTACCTAATCAGGCCTTAACATCCTTAGAACGGCATTGGGCCCCACCAAATATCGCTGTAAATTCTGGCGGGTACTGGAACCTGAGGTAGTTGGTTCACTAGGATGTGTGGCTGTGGCAGAATAGCCACGTCCCTCTCCTAGCACCAGAGGGTACACTAACACCACCACGACCGCGTCCGTTTCCCTTACTAGATGTTTTCCTCATTGTTACCGTTCACCAAGCACCACAACAAGGAATAAAATATTTGGCCCAATGTATTGATTTCAAATTTAGGCCTTTTTTTACAGGCACCTAACACTGTCTGCCTATTTGTTTATGTAGCGTATTACACTAATCCAGGCACAGCATTAACCACTGATTTAGGGGAATATCTCTTTTAGGGCAAGTATTTAGGCGCTGGATGAAAGGTATCCATTTATGGACAGATTTACAATGGGCCTGCAACAGCTGGGACAACAGAGTCAGGGTATTGCTATTTTGCCAGATTAATTTCAACCCAGAACAAAATATATGTTTTAGCGGACACTGTGAAACGTGGCCTGCAACAGCTGGGACACCAGATTCAGGGTATTGCTATTTTGGCAAGTGAATTACACCCCAGAACAAAATATATGTTGTGGCAGACACTATTCTATTTTGCCAGCCACAGCTGAAACCACTGATTTATGGTATTGCTATTTTGGCAATTGATGTTCACCACAGAACAAAATATATGTTTTGGCGGACACTATGAAACGTGGCCTGCAACTGCTGGGACACCATATTCTGGGTATTGCTATTTTGGCAAGTGAATTACACCCCAGAACAAAATATATGTTTTGGCGGACACTATTCTATTTTGCCAGCCACAGCTGAAACCACTGATTTATGGTATTGCTATTTTGGCAATTGAATTTCACCCCAGAACAAAATATATGTTTTGGCGGACACTATGAAACGTGGCCTGCAAAAGCTGGGACACCAGATTCTGGGTATTGCTATTTTGGCAAGTGAATTACACCCCAGAACAAAATATATGTTTTGGGAGACACAATTCTATTTTGCCAGCCACAGCTGAAACCACTGATTTATGGTATTGCTATTTTGGCAAGTGAATTACACCCCAGAACAAAATATATGTTTTGGCGGACACTATTATATTTTGCCAGCCACAGCTGAAACCACTGATTTATGGTATTGCTATTTTGGCATTGAATTTCACCCCAGACAAAATATATGTTTTGGCGGATACTATGAAACGTGGCCTGCAACTGCTGGGACACCAGATTCTGGTATTGCTATTTTGGCAAGTGAATTACACCCCAGAACAAAATATATGTTTTGGCAGACACTATTCTATTTTGCCAGCCACAGCTGAAACCACTGATTTATGGTATTGCTATTTTGGCAAGTGAATTACACCCCAGAACAAAATATATGTTTTGGCGGACACTATTATATTTTGCCAGCCACAGCTGAAACCACTGATTTATGGTATTGCTATTTTGGCAATTGAATTTCACCCCAGAACAAAATATATGTTTTGGCGGATACTATGAAACGTGGCCTGCAACTGCTGGGACACCAGATTCTGGGTATTGCTATTTTGGCAAGTGAATTACACCCCAGAACAAAATATATGTTTTGGCAGACACTATTCAATTCTCCCCCTGCAGAAGACTGGGTGGGAGATAATGTTGTGAACGTGCTAGATCCACTGTCGGCCACCCAATTGACTAGCGCCTGTACCTGATCAGGCCTTAACATCCTTAGAACGGCATTGGGCCCCACCAAATATCGCTGTAAATTCTGGCGGGTACTGGAACCTGAGGTAGTTGGTTCACTAGGATGTGTGGCTGTGGCAGAATAGCCACGTCCTCTCCTAGCACCAGAGGGTACACTAACACCACCACGACCGCGTCCGTTTCCCTTGCTAGATGTTTTCCTCATTGTTACCGTTCACCAAGCACCACAACAAGGAATAAAATATTTGGCCCAATGTATTGATTTCAAATTTAGGCCTTTTTTTACAGGCACCTAACACTGTCTGCCTATTTGTTTATGTAGCGTATTACACTAATCCAGGCACAGCATTAACCACTGATTTAGGGGAATATCTCTTTTAGGGCAAGTATTTAGGCGCTGGATGAAAGGTATCCATTTATGGACAGATTTACAATGGGCCTGCAACAGCTGGGACAACAGAGTCAGGGTATTGCTATTTTGCCAGATTAATTTCACCCCAGAACAAAATATATGTTTTAGCGGACACTGTGAAACGTGGCCTGCAACAGCTGGGACACCAGATTCAGGGTATTGCTATTTTGGCAAGTGAATTACACCCCAGAACAAAATATATGTTGTGGCAGACACTATTCTATTTTGCCAGCCACAGCTGAAACCACTGATTTATGGTATTGCTATTTTGGCAATTGATGTTCACCACAGAACAAAATATATGTTTTGGCGGACACTATGAAACGTGGCCTGCAACTGCTGGGACACCATATTCTGGGTATTGCTATTTTGGCAAGTGAATTACACCCCAGAACAAAATATATGTTTTGGCGGACACTATTCTATTTTGCCAGCCACAGCTGAAACCACTGATTTATGGTATTGCTATTTTGGCAATTGAATTTCACCCCAGAACAAAATATATGTTTTGCGGACACTATGAATCCTGGCATGCAACAGCTGGGACACCAGATTCAGGGTATTGCTATTTTGGCAAGTGAATTACACCCCAGAACAAAATTTATGTTTTGGCAGACACAATTCTATTTTGCCAGCCCACAGCTGAAACCACTGATTTATGGTATTGCTATTTTGGCAAGTGAATTACACCCCAGAACAAAATATATGTTTTGCGGACACTATTATATTTTGCCAGCCACAGCTGAAACCACTGATTTATGGTATTGCTATTTTGGCAATTGAATTTCACCCCAGAACAAAATATATGTTTTGGCGGATACTATGAAACGTGGCCTGCAACTGCTGGGACACCAGATTCTAGGCATTGCTATTTTGGCAAGTGAATTACACCCCAGAACAAAATATATGTTTTGGCAGACACTATTCTATTTTGACAGCCACAGCTGAAACCACTGATTTATGGTATTGCTATTTTGGCAAGTGAATTACACCCCAGAACAAAATATATGTTTTGGCGGACACTATTCTATTTTGCCAGCCACAGCTGAAACCACTGGTTTATGGTATTGCTATTTTGGCAATTGAATTTCACCCCAGAACAAAATATATGTTTTGGCGGACACTATGAAACATTTCCTGCAACTGCTGGGACACCAGATTCAGGGTATTGCTATTTTGGCAAGTGAATTACACCCCAGAACAAAATATATGTTTTGGCAGACACTATTCTATTTTGCCAGCCACAGCTGAAACCACTGATTTATGGTATTGCTATTTTGGCAATTGAATTTAACCCCAGAAAATAATCTATCCTTTGCCAGACAGCAGACAGTATTATACTTGTCTAGCCAAAGCTGGAACACCAGATTTAGGGAATTGGTATTTGGGCAATTGTATTTAACCCCTTAATAAAATATAGAAATTTCTTTCCTGAGTTTCTAGGGGTGACAATTAGCACAGCCAAGCCCCTGATGTAGGATATAGCAAAAAAAAAAACTAGTATTGATGGATTGATGGACTTGGTGGCAGCTTCTTCTGGCGCACCACAAGTCACAAAATGGCCGCCGATCAACCCAGAAAATAAGTGACAGAAAACGCTCTGTGCAGCCTAAAAACCAGCGAGCAAGTAACTAGCAGAAGTTCAATGATTCTCAGCTGTAAATCGATCCGTTCATTAGGTGCTGTTGCTGACTTTAACCTGCCTAATCTCGCCCTGACAGAAGCTGCGTCCTCTCCCTACACTAATCAGAGCAGTGTGACGTGACTACGTGACTCCAGCTTAAATAGAGGCTGGGTCACATGCTGCACTTGGCCAATCACAGCCATGCCATTAGTAGGCATGGCTGTGATGGGCTCTTAGGGCAAGAAGTAAAACGCTAGCTGATTGGCTGCTGTGCAGCTCTTCAGAAAGCGGGAAGTAATCGACGAACACCGAACCCGAACTTTTTTGAAAATGTCTGGGTTCGGGTCCGGGTCCCGGACACCCCAAAATTCGGTACGAACCCGAACGATGCTCGAACTGTTCGCTCAACACTAATTATCAGTCTATTAAAGTACATGTATCCTCCTTTTGGGAAGTGAATCTCCCCTCTGCTAGAATTAATTTAGTTTGGGATGCCCTGAAAGCTTATTTGAGAGGGGTTCTTATAAGTGATATTACTGCTGTGAGGAGAACATTTAGGAAAAAAGAGGAGGTATTGGTTAAGATCGTGGAATCCACAACGGAGTGTTTTATTGATCAACCTACCGAAGATAATAAAGAAGAGATGCAAAAGGCTAGTCGCTTCCTGGAGGACTATGTAATGGAGAAAGCAAACCATAGATTGTTTTATAATGGACAAAAGTACTTTTCAGAGTCCGGACGTCCTGGTAAGCTCCTAGCCAGAATAATTTCACAACAGGACAATAAAAAGAAAGCTATTACTTCAATCCGTAATCTAGATGGTGTAATTATATCAGACCCAGAGGGAATTAGAGATACTTTTCTGCAATTCTTTTCTTAGATATATAGAGCTTCTCCTGGTTTGCCATCTGACTTGGCGAGGCAGTTCCTGGAGAAAATTTCTCTTCCGATGTTAACGGAAGTCCAAAAAAATTCTTGGAAAAAGAATTGTCTCTATTGGAGATCCAGGAGGCCCTGAGGTCTATCTCTGGGAACTCATCGCCAGGGTTAGATGGTCTTCCGTATGAATTTTATCGTAAGTACAGGGATGTCATCCTACCACAGTCCATGATGGAAGCTTTGATAGTTCTAATTCCTATAAAAAGATAAAGATCCGATCGATTTGAGTTCATATAGACCTATCTCCTTATTAAACTCGGATGTTAAGATTCTATCAAAAGTTCTGGCTAGGAGGCTTTCCGGGTTATGTCCTCTGTTATCCATCCAGATCAAAATGGCTTTATGCCAAAAGAGGCACCCACCATAATCTGCACAGGCTTTTCACTAATATTCAATCTCCTGGGAGTGACGCCCGCTCTATTCTGTCACTGGATGCCACTAAGGCGTTTGACAGAGTCGAGTGGGGGTTCCTCTGGGAGGTGATGAAAAAATGGGTTTTGGCCCCAAGTTTATGGCGATGGTGCAGTTGCTATATAAATTCCCAGTAGCTAGGATCAGGATTAATGATACGTTGACAGAGAGCTTTTACAGGGAAGAGGTACACGTCAAGGATGTCCCCTTTCCCTCTTTTATTTAATATTTATATTGAACCTCTTGCAGCTAGTATTAGGCAGGACTTGAAAGTAGCTGGTTTTGGTGTAATGGGAAGCAGGACCGTATATCTCTCTATGCAGATGATATCTTGTTTTTATCCATCAAATGGAAACCACACTCCCTCGAATAATGGAGTTGGTTAATCTATTTTCTGTTCCTCCGGCCTTGAGGTTAACTGGGAGAAAACTGCTCTTCTCCCTGTAGATGAAATTAGAGGATCGATGGAAAATTCTATTACCAATCGGTTATTGATTTCCGATTCAATAAAATACCTGGGGATAACAGTTACTGCCAAAATTCAAGATTACTTAAAATTTAACTTGCTTCCCTTATTCTTAAAAGTGAGATCTAAAATTAAGGTATGGCAAAAATTCTGCCCGCAAGAGCAGACAGAATCTCATTAATAAAAATGGTGGTGCTCCCCAGGTTCTTTATGTTCTTCGCAATTCGCCTGCATGGATTGAAGATAAGTATTTTAGACTGATAGAGCGGATGATTAATGATTTGCTATGGGGGAGAAAGCGTGTGAGATTAAAGGCGCTCTATTTCTCTATGCCCTACAATCGGGGAGGTCTTAACCTCCCCTATTTTAGGGGTTATTATATGGCCTCTCAACTCAGTTTTTTTAATGACTGGGAAAATAGTCATTTCTGTAGAAAATTGGTAAAAGACTCAGGTTTTTCAGATTTTTTTTACAGTACTCGAGTCCGATTATTTAATTAATATACAGACCGGGTATAAACCCTTCTGCAGAATGGCTATAAAAGCTTGGCTGGTTATAAAGAGTTGGTTTAAAGTTGAGGCACTACTTATCTGTACCCCACTATGGCATAATCAAAAGCTTCTGAATTTAGATGACCCAAATTGTCGGCAATATTGGAGGATGAAAAATATTCAATATATGCATCAGGTGGTTAAAGATGGACACCCCAGAACAAAATATATGTTTTGGCGGACACTATTCTATTTTGCCAGCCACAGCTGAAACCACTGATTTATGGTATTGCTATTTTGGCAAGTGAATTACACCCCAGAACAAAATATATGTTTTGGCGGACACTATGAAACGTGGCCTGCAACTGCTGGGACACCAGATTCTGGGTATTGCTATTTTGGCAAGTGAATTACACCCCAGAACAAAATATATGTTTTTGGCAGACACTATTCTATTTTGCCAGCCACAGCTGAAACCACTGATTTATGGTATTGCTATTTTGGCAATTGAATTTCACCCCAGAACAAAATATATGTTTTTGCGGACACTATGAATCTTGGCCAGCCACAGCTGAAACCACTGATTTATGGTATTGCTATTTTGGCAATTGAATTTCACCCCAGAAAATAATCTATCCTTTGACAGACAGCAGACAGTATTATTCTTGTCTAGCCAAAGCTGGAACACCAGATTTAAGGGATTGGTATTTGGGCAATTGTATTTAACCCCTTAATAAAATATAGAAATTTCTTTCCTGAGTTTCTAGGGGTGACAATTAGCACAGCCAAGCCCCTGATGTAGGATATAGCAAAAAAAAAAACTAGTATTGATGGATTGATGGACTTGGTGGCAGCTTCTTCTGGCGCACCACAAGTCACAAAATGGCCGCCGATAAACCCAGAAAATAAGTGACAGAAAAACGCTCTGTGCAGCCTAAAAACCAGCGAGCAAGTAACTAGCAGAAGTTCAATGATTCTCAGCTGTAAATCGATCCGTTCATTAGGTGCTGTTGCTGACTTTAACCTGCCTAATCTCGCCCTGACAGAAGCTGCGTCCTCTCCCTACACCAATCAGAGCAGTGTGACGTGACTACGTGACTCCAGCTTAAATAGAGGCTGGGTCACATGCTGCACTTGGCCAATCACAGCCATGCCATTAGTAGGCATGGCTGTGATGGGCTCTTAGGGCAAGAAGTAAAACGCTAGCTGATTGGCTGCTGTGCAGCTCTTCAGAAAGCGGGAAGTAATCGACGAACACCGAACCCGAACTTTTTTGAAAATGTCTGGGTTCGGGTCCGGGTCCCGGACACCCCAAAATTCGGTACGAACCCGAACGATGCTCGAACTGTTCGCTCAACACTAATTATCAGTCTAATTCCCTCCTCTACATTCTTTTGAAAAGTTGTCATTTCTCTGCTAATCTCGGTTCTTGGGAACCAGGTCGATCTGTTTTTGTATTGTCCTGTTTTCTTGTTTTTTATTTTCTACCAAACTATCACATGGATTCTTACTCTCTATAATTCTACCATGTGGATTTCTCAGAAAATATTTCTTTAGGCTAATATTTCTTATAAATTTTGTATACCTATATACGTTGAGAATTTGTCTAATTTTTGTGATGGAGCAAATTTCAGACCCTTATCCAATAGTCGCATTTGGAGTTTAGTTAATGTCACTGAACTAAGATTAATAATTGAACATGATTCCTTGGGTAATATCTCTTGTGTTGTCTTTCTTTTTCTACTGCTTCTTCTTGTCTTCCTTGTTCTACTCTTTGGTTTTGATAATGATGTCTCTGATGTTGATTGTGTCTTCTCATTGAATGAGTATAGTGACCCCTGTTTTGTGAATCGTGATTGTATTGGTGTTCTGTGTACAAATTCCTCTGTCTTAAATTGTAAGAGTGTATTGTTCGTCCTAAATTGGATATGGGAGGTGTTCTTTCCTTGTGTCTGGGAGGTGTACATTCTTTGTGTCTGGGGGGTGAGTGTTCTTTGTGTCTGGGGGGTGTTCGTTCTTTGTGTCTGGGGGGTATTCATTCTCTGTGTCTCATCCATGATTTGTGGTATGGAGGAGTATGATCTAAAAAATGCTCATTTGTTGCCCTGTTGTTAACCGGTATTGAATAATTAATTCTTCTCTCTGATTTATCTCTCTTTGTCTCTGCTATCTGTGTATTCAGTGATTCCATATTTTCTGATAAATTCCCAGGTAAAGATGTATTGTTCCTTTTTATATACTTTTTTGTCTTTCTATTAATTATCTCACTTTCCAACCTGTCCAATCCTCTACAGATTCTGGTCTGCCAATCGTCAAGATCCTCATTCCTAGGGAGCCTTTCTATCTGTTCCTTAAGTTTTCCAATTTTTTCATTCAGCTCACCCAATAATTCTGTTCTCCTCTTAATGATTAATTTAATCAGCGAGAGTGAGTGGGAAAGAAGAAGTGCATCCCACTCTTCCTCAAATGTCCCTCCTATCAAATCCTGTGCTGGGATTTTATTTAAGAGAAGGCCCTTTGGTACTTTCCCAAGGGTTAAATATTGTTGTAAAGATCTAATTTCCCAGCAATGTCTCAATTGTCTCTGTAATAAACCCTCCAATTCTCTAAATAATTCTACTAAATTTCTCTCGAATTTCCAAATTGTTTTCGGATCCATCAAATACATAGGTTTCTGCTTTCAATTTTTTATTTTCTAAATGGTGCCAGATGTCCATATTCCCGTCTCTTAGGATCTCACTCACTGTGGTGAAAAACTATTTGTAAAAACCAAGTGCAGTTGTGGTGGCTCACACTGGATGGGTATATGGAGTAGGTGCCCCAGCCCTAATCAGAGGTACACCACCCCTCTGTTAAAAAGGTTCAGTTAAAATCGCTTGGTGGGGAGTGCACTCAAGCCAGTGTTTTGATACCCTAAGATCTATGGACTTGCAATCTAAATACCACCTTGGATAAATGAGTGTTCTATACTTACTCTGGAATCTTTTATATATGAGGATTGGACTAATATCGGAGGGATTGAAGCGCAAGACCACAGTGTCAATTTGAACCAGATAATATAGATTTATTTGATACATTCTTGGACTCTGTTTTTTGACTCCCCATTCATTGCATCAATAATGCATTTTTAATTAATGGTGATCTCCAATGGCCATTGTTTTCTATTGTAATTTGTTTTATACTTACCTGTAATGTGTATGTTTCTATAGACTGCGGTTTAATAAATTTAAATGGATTTAATATTGGTGAATCGTACTCTGTTGTCCAGGTGTTGAATGCTCGCCCCACCAAGCAAATTTTTAAAATATTCCCTTAAGGTAATGAGGTGTAGCTCCATAGTGCTAAGTCTCTTAGCCTCCTGCTCATATTTGTGCTTGAGCATATCAATAAATGGTGCACTTAGAAAGGATGTGTCTCCCTCACCAGCATTAATAAGGTGATAGGTACACAGGTAAAAGTTAAACAACGTGGTAATGGATGTAAAGATAGGTAGTGAGAGATATGGGCGTGTTCAGGGTGTACCCTGATTGGTTCAGACAACTGTGGGTGGACCTGTGTTTTAGTATTTATATGCACAGATGTTATATTGTTCTATGTTTGACAAAGGCTGTTGCACAGCTGAAACGTTGCTCATTTTTATATGCTGTGAAGTCCTCAATAAAGATGAAGTTATGGGAGATGCTGCCATCGCTATTTTGATTTCTATGGATAATTTTCATAGTGTCCGTCAAAGGATAGATTTTGTTCTGGGGTGAAATACAGTTGCAAAAATACAAATTACAGTAAATCTGGTGTTCCAGCTTTGACTGAACAATTTTAATAATATCCGTCAAAGGATAGATTTTGTTCTGGGGTTAAATTCACTTGCCAATATAGCAATACCCTGAATCTGGTGTTCCAGCTGTTGCAGGACAAGTGTTAATCTGTCCGTCAAAGGGTATATTAAACTCAGCGTGCATCCCCAAGTATATTTATTTCCGTAAAAGGGTATACTACAAAAAGTGTTACATTACAATTGCTGAAAGCATAATCCTTTAAATCTGCACGCACTATTGTGCATCTCATAGTGTATTTCTGTCTGTAAAAGGGTATATTACACTAATGGTGTATATGCAAGTGCTGAGAGGGTCATCTTCAATTACTTCACACGATAACGTGCATCTCCAAGTGTGTTTCTGTCCGTTAAAGGGTATATTACACAAAGTGTTGAAATACAATTGCTGAAGGCATAATCCTACCTATTTTTTCACACGCTACTGTGCATCTCCAAGTGTAAATCTGTCCATAAAAGGATACCTTTCATCCAGGGCCTAAATACTAGGCCTACAATTGATATTCCCCTAAATCAGTGGTTACTGCTGGGCCTGGATTAGTGTAATACGGTACATAAATAAATAGGCAGATAGTGTTAGGTGCCTATAAAAAAGGCCTGAATTTGAAATCAATACATTGGGCCAAATATATTTTTTCTTATTGTGGTTCTTGGTGAATGGTAACAATGAGGAAAACATCTAGTAAGGGACGCGGACGCGGTCGTGGTGGTGTTAGTGGACACTCTGGTGCTGGGAGAGGATGTGGCCATTCTGCCACAGCCACACAAAGTAGTGAACCAACTACCTCAGGTCCCAGTACCCGCCAGAATTTACAGCAATATTTGGTAGGGCCCAATGCCGTTCTAAGGATGGTAAGGCCTGAGCAGGTACAGGCATTAGTCGATTGGGTGGCCGACAGTGGATCCAGCATGTTCACAACATTATCTCCCACCCAGTCTTCTGCAGAAAGCGCACAGATGGTGCCTGAAAACGAAGCTCATCAGTCTTCCACATCACCCCCATGCATATCAGGGAAACTGTCTGAGCCTCAAGTTATTCAGCAGTCTCTTATGCTGTTTGAAGAGTTTGCTGGCAGGGTTTTCCAAGGGCATCCACCTAGCCCTTTCACAACGGTGGAAGACATAGCATGCACTGACGCACAACCACTTATGTTTCCTGATGATGAGGACATGGGAATACCACCTCATCAGAGTCAGCACGTCTCTGATGATGAAGAAACACAGGTGCCAACTGCCTTGTCTTACTGCAGTGTGCAGACTGAACAGAAGTAAGTCAGGAAGGAAGACTGGGTGGAAGACGATGCAGAGGATGATGAGGTCATAGACCCCACATGGAATGAAGGTCGTACCGCTTACTTTCATAGTTCAGAGGAAGAGGCAGTGGTGAGACCGAGCCAACAGCGAAGCAAAAGAGGGAGCAGGGGGCAAATGCAGAACAGCCGCTGCAAAGAGAGTTGGCCTGCTACTGGCCAGCACGACCAGGGACCCAGCACCCCAAAGGCAGCTTCAAGGAATTCTCTGGCATGGCACTTCTTCAAACAATGTGCTGACGACAAGACCCGAGTGGTTTGCACGCTGTGCCATCAGAGCCTGAAGCGAGGCATTAACGTTCTGAACCTTAGCACAAACTGCATGACCAGGCATCTACATGCAAAGCATGAACTGCAGTGGAGTAAACAACTTAAAAGCAAGGAACTCACTCTGGCTCCCCTGCTCCCTCTTCTGCTGCTGCCCCGACCTCTTCCTCTGCCTTGGGAGGAATGCTGCCACCTAGCGCCAACCAAACAGAAGATGTGCCACCGACACGACACCACCACCTGCGTCACTAAGCATCTCCACCATGTCACACGGCAGCGTTCAGCTCTCCATCTCAAAACCTTGGAGAGAAAGCACAAATTCCCACCTAGCCACCCTCTAGCCTCTGGGCCTGAATGCCAGCATTTCTAAACTACTGGCCTTTAAAATGCTGTCATTCAGGCTGGTGGACACAGACAGCTTCAAACAGCTGATGGCGATGGCTGTCCCACAGTATGTTGTTCCCAGCCGCCACTACTTCTCCAAGACAGCCGTGCCTTCCTGCACAACCAAGTATCCGATAAAATCAAGTGTGCACTGCGCAACGCCATCTGTGGCAAGGTCCACCTAACCAACAGCTCTGGGACTAGCCGGTTTGATGCACATTCCTTGCCTGGCGCATGTGCTGGAATTTGGTGGTGCAGATGTTCATTTACAACTACGCCGACATGTCAGAGCTGCTGCATAAAGTGCGGGCCGTCTGTGCGCGCTCCGGCGTTCACATCCTGCCGCTGCTCGCCTGTCTGCCCTACAGTGTAACTCTCGGCCTTCCCGCCACTGCCTCATATGCGACGTGCCCACCAGGTCGAACTCCACCTTGTACATGCTGGAGAGACTGTGCGAGCAGCAGCAGCAGGACATAATGGAGTTTCAGCTGCAGCAATCACGGGTCAATCGCGCTGTGGAACAGCACCACTTAGCCACCAATGACTGGACCTCCATGCAACACCTGTGTGCCCTGTTGTGCTGTTTCTGAGTACTCCACCAACAGGGCCAGTGGCGATGATGCCGTTATCAGCGTTACAATACCACTTCTATGTCTCCTTGAGAAAACACTTAGGGCGATGAAGGAAGAGGAGGTGGCCCAGGAGGAGGAGGAGGATGAGGGGTCATTTTTAGCACTTTCAGGCCAGTCTGTTAGTGCCTCAGAGGGAGGTTTTTTGCAACAGCAGAGGCCATGTACAAATGTGGCCAGCCAGGTCCCACTACTGGAGTGATGAGGAGGATAAGGTGGAGGAGGATGAGGATGAAGCAGGTTCACAGCGGGGTGGCACCCGACACAGCTCAGGCCCATCAATGGTGCGTAGCTGGGGGGATACAGAGGACGATGACGATGACGCATATCCGGTTTGTTGGAGCGCAACCGCTCCTTCCGCCGGTGTTACTGTTGGCGTCTGCGCATTGGGCTGAATGAGACGCCGTGTCTCATGCGGACCATATGTTTGACCTTTGGCAGCAAGATCGCATTATCCTTCTTAAAGGTTAGCCCTCAATGATTGTATATATAATTATACATGTATCAGGTGATCAGTAATTACCCCTAATTATGTATTATTTAAAAGGAACACTGTTGACTTAGTTCACCAGAACTCTGAGGAAGCCAGGAATGGCGATACGCGTCAGGTTTTTCCCTTAGGGGCTCAATCTTTAAACTGCACACTGCTTTGTGAGGCTACAATGATTATGTATTAGATGTTTTTGACTTTCATTATTTGAGATAGTATTCTTGATTTAATTCACTCATGTTGGATACACGCTTCCTTGTCAGTTGTGCAGCTTCTTATTCTTATTGTCCCTGTTAGGGCCAATTTGGTGGATCCATTTTTAATACCTTGTCTATCATTGTCTATATGTCTTTTTTGATGTTTCAATAAATTAATCTGATTTTATAGGATGTGCGGTTGCTTTGTATGGTGCTCTTAGGTTATTTTGTTAGGGATACAGAGGACGATGACGATACGCATCCCACAAAGGACAGCATGTCCTTTCCTCTGGGCAGCCTGTCACACAAGTGACTACATGCTGCAGTGCCTGCACAACGACAGCAGAGTTGCCCACATTTTAACGTGTGCGGACTACTGGGTGGCCACCCTGCTGGATCCCCGGTACAAAGACAATGTGCCCACCTTACTTCCTGCACTGGAGCGTGATAGGAAGATGCGTGAGTACAAGCGCACGCTGGTAGACGTGCTCCTGAGAGCATTCACCAAATGTCACAGGGAACAAGTGGAACAAGTGGAAGCCCAAGGCGAAGGCAGATTAGGAGCAAGAGGTCGCCAACGCAGCTGTGTCATGACCAGCTTCTCTGAGGGCAGGGTTAGCATGGCAGAAATGTGGAAAAGTTTTGTCACCATGCCACAGCTAACTGCACCACCACCTGATACGGAACGTGTTAGCAGGAGGCAGCATTTCACTAACATGGTTGAACAGTACGTCTGCACACCCCTCCACGTACTGACTGATGGTTCGGCCCCATTCAACTTCCTGGGTCTCCAAATTGTCCACGTGGCCAGAGTTAGCCATTTTATGCCTTGGAGGTGCTGTCCTGCCCGGCGGCCAGCGTTTTGTCTGAACATGTATTCAGCAAGGCAGGGGCGTCATTACTGACAAACGCAGCCGCCAGTCCACAGCCAGCGTGGACAAGCTGACGTTCATAAAAATGAACCAGGCATGGATCCCACAGGACCTGTCCCTCCCTTTGTGCAGAATAGACATTTATAACTGCCTCCCCTCAACCATGTATTCTTGTACTCCGCGGCACTTCTTTATTGGATCCTCATTTTTTAACTTTACCATGATCTTGCGGTGCAACCCAAAGTTGAATGAACCTCTCCTCAATCTGGGCGCCAGGGCCTAAATAACTGAAAGTGGCCTTCTCCAGTGGTGGGTGATATGACGCCTTATTCCTTGCTGTGGGACCTCTCTCCTCTGTCTGGGTGCTGGGGCCTAAATAACTGAAAGTGGTCTTCTCCAGTGGTGGGTGATATGACGCCTTATTCCTTGCTGTGGAACCTCTCTCCTCTGTCTGGGTGCTGGGGCCTTAATAACTGAAAGTGGCCTTCTCCAGTGGTGGGTGATATGACGCCTGATTCTCTGCTATGCGACCTCTGTCCTCTGTCTGGGTGCTGGGGCCTAAAAAAATGAAAGTGGCCTTCTCCATTGGTGGGTGACTTGAAGCCTGATTCTCTGCTATGGGACCTCTCTCCAATTGATATTGCTTAATTTTTATTTATTTTATTTTATTTTAATTCATTTCCCTATCCTCATTTGTTTGCAGGGGATTTACCTACATTTTGCTGCCTTTTGCAGCCCTCTAGCCCTTTCCTGGACTACTTTACAGCCATTTTAGTGCCCAAAATTTCGGGTTTCCATTGACTTCAATGGGGTTCAGGTTCGGAATGGAGTTCGGTTCGAGTTCGGATCCCGAACCCGAACATTTTCAGGAAGTTCGGCCGAACTTTTCGAACCTGAACATCCGGGTGTTCGCTCAACTCTAGATATTACTTTAGGGAGGAACTCTGGGGCATGCCTTAAAATAATTCTATTATCAAACACTGTAAGGTAGGGCGGTAAGATAGAGAAAGCTTGGATCTCTCCCACTCTCCTAACTGTTGTAATGGCCAACAAAAAACAGTTTTAAGTGTTAATATTTTTAATAGAATCTCTCCAATAGGTTCAAAGGGAGGGAGCATTAACTTAGATAGGACCAGATTTAAATCCCAAGGAGGAATGCTGCCACTTGAACCTTTAACATACTTACAGATGGTTATTTGTCAAGGCCAGCTTGTAGGAAGTCCAGAATCAGGGCAACATCTGGAATCATGGAGAAATCCCATCTGCCATCCACAAACCGTAGGAAGGATTTCCAGGACATCAGGTAAATTTCTGATGTTATTGGCTTCCTACTCTGTAATAGAGTATAAATTACTGCCTCTGAGAGGCCTTTATTTCTTAAGATGTTCCTTTCAGTCTCCAGGCAGTTAAGCGGATCTGTGGAAGTCTGGGGTGAACTACAGGACCATGGGTGAAGAGGTTTGGAATGAGTGGAAGAACCTAAGAGTCCTCTCCTGCTAGTCTTTTTAGTAATGGAAACCAAGCCCTCCTTGGCCAAAATGGCGTTATCAGGATTATTTGAACTTTTTCCTCCATGACTTTTGATAACACTTTCGGTATAAGCGGAAACAGTGGGAATGCATAAAGAAGACCCCGAGGCCAAGGTGTTGAAACTCTCATTGGCTGATCCAGGATGGACAGGGAGAAGACGTTTTCTATCTTCTTGTTCTTTCTGGAGGCAAACACCTACAATCTCACTAGGCAAGAGTATGGTCAACAACAGTGATGAGCCGCAGGGGATATATTCAAATTTGCGATATATCACAAATATTTTTTAGAATATTCGTCATATTCGTGAATTTGAGTATTCGTTATATTCGTCAACCCAATTTTCACTTGAAAATCGCGAACGTAATGATTGCATAAGTACGCAATCATATCATTGAGTAAGTACGTGATCGCATTACGTAATTCACGTGTGTGTCCTGGTTTCACTTTCGCAACCACAGTGTTGGAAGTCTGCCAGAGACAGAGATAGTCGGAGAAATGATAAAATGGTCCGAAATTTTTTTGAAACAGAAGAGGAAGAAATCCTGATCACTGTAAGTAATATTGCATTACAGCCCATTTTTTTTTTTTTTACATATTGCATGCATGGCAGAACAATTTATATGTAGATGTAGTGTTGAAAAATATTCGTGGATGCAAATATTATCGATATAGATACAAATTTTTATTTTTCCCAATACGAAAAACACAGTTTATCTGGTAAGAGTAGATATTAATATTCGAATATTCGCGCAAAACAAGTGATTGGTGCACTAAGTATTCTTGTTACTTCACAGCACTATGTCTGTAGCATATATGTAGCAGCATAGAAATATCTTTCACATGCAAATAGCACATCCATTTTCCTGCCACACACTATATACCACACACTATATTCCATCACACAAAATATATATATTTTGTCCATGAACTTACTTTGTCTGACCGTAAGTATTTGCTGGTTTATTTAGCGGTGCCCAGGGTAAACCACAGGGACACGAACCAGCAGTACACCCCATACCGTACCGTCACTTCACTAGATAGGTACATCTCTGCTGAGCTGGCCAATATCAGATTGCTCAGAACCCACACATACATCTGCAATACAATCTGATTATTTTCTGTTAAAAGACGTAACGACTTTTTGGTGTTTTGTTGAGGACATTATTTTGAAAAAATGTTTTTTTTAAAATTGTGATTATATGCTTCCATCTTTATCCTGCAGTGCATGTTGGTGCGGGGGTATGACCGCACCAGGAAACATGAAGATAAAAACCCCATTATCAGGTCTCTCCGTTTTGAGCTGTGGCACACATTCAGATGGAGGCACAGCAAGAAAGCCGTCCAAAAAAAGTGGTGCAACCTAAAGCGATATCAAATGAAGCTGATAAGAGAGATGAGTGAAAAATGATGCCCAGGTACAATGATTGCTTAGTATGCTTACATGACTTTTGTATCTCTCTCTATAACACTCTGTAATGTATATATTCAGTTATGCTGCTAAGCTAATCAGTACAGATGTAGCAGGGTTAACACAAACTCTTAACTCAAATTTCTTAACTCATAGCGTTACCTTTAAAAAAAAGCCATTGAAAAGATATAGCTTAATGCATTTAGTGGCATTTAAGTTACATAACACGTCTCATAAAGCATGTGTGTTAACTCTACTACATCCGTATTTCATCTCTGTAAAAATGATTACTTAATACCTGGTGTGACACGTACAAAATAATCCGGTTACATCATACATCTCTACCTCGCTGTGAGTGTATATATACAGTTATCCACATAGCGCGGCGCTTTTAAAAGCAAACCACCCCCCTTTCACCCCTCTGTCCCGCCCTGCGTTGTTCAACATAATCCTAGAGCCTGCGCATGTGCAATAAATGCTCTTTTGCCTCTGCCCGTAGTGTTATAAGGCTGTATGCAGGCACGAGGATTATGGTGAACAGCGCAGGCCCGGGATTTAGCGGTGAAGAGAGGATGGAAACAGAAGAACATAGAGCAGGCCAGAGGGGTGAAATGGGAGGGTTTGCTTTGAAAAGCGCTGAGGGGCATGGGCACCGGACGCATCAATGCCGCCCCTGGGTGCCTATGCAGGCTAATTAGCATATGAAATAGAAGCATTTTTCACAGAATACAGGGGATGGACAGCAATAGGAAAGGTAAGATTTTAATAGGGGGAAGTTAAGGGAGATCATGATATTAGTGGTGTAAGATGATGATTTCACGTGAATGACTCCCTTTAACCACTGGTTTTCCTCCAGGAGACACACTTCAAATTCAACTGCTATCCCAACCTTTCCCATTCTGCCTTCCCAACATGGTTTCACTGTGGAGGACCTTCCTCTGCATCCGGTGGAGTTAGCATCGGGTTTCAAAAAACCTCCCCTTTAAGTACGCTTCTCATGTTCAGGACCCAGATGGACGCTTTATCATGGTCAAGGGACATATTGGCCCCCAGATCTACACGTTTGTTAACCTATATCTGCCCAATACTAAACAAACTCAGTGGATTGCTAATGTAGCCCCACAAATTGCCTCCTTTCAGGAAGGAATAATTACTTTAGGAGGCGACTTTAATGTAGCCTTGAATCCTGTTATGGATTCCTCCTCACACAAATCCCCTCTTTCTAAGCGAGCCTTGGAATCCCTGAAGAGAGAGCTCTGGAACCTCCATGTGGTAGACGCGTGGCGTTCTTTACATCCAGATACATTAGACTTTACTTTTTTCTCACACGTCCATTACATATCACCGTATCGACTACCTCTTTATTTCTAAGACACACCTCCACCTATGTCGTAAGGCTGACATTGGTTCCATCCACTTGTCAGATCATGCCCCACTCTCTCTCTCAATTGCTGCTCCTCAACCCATACCCAGAGAGTTCCATTGGCGCCTCAATGAGTCTATTCTGGGTGACCCCACTATAGTGAATAAACTGTCTTCCCTTCTTGAAGAATACATTCTACTAAACAAACTCCCTCCACTTCTCCTCAAACCCTGTGGGATGCCCATAAACCTTTTATTAGAGGACATTTTATAAGCATAGGCTCTTATCTCAAAAAACGCAGAGAGCAACAAATAGACTCCCTCCTATCTAAAATCCATTCTTTAGAATTGCAACACAAAAAAGATCCCTCCAGCTCTCTTCTTCAATCTCTCTCTAATGCTAGGGCTGAATTGAAAGCATTATTGCAAACTCGCTCAGCTAAATTTTTTCTGAGTTCACAGCACAAGTTCTTTTCACATGGCGATAAGGCCTCAAAATTCCTTATGCACAGAATTAAAGTTAGGAAATCTAACAACTATGTCCATCAACTGATCTCTAAAGAAGGCAACGCTATATTCTCTACAACCTCAATAGCCAAACAATTTCAAGACTTTTACTATAACCTGTACAATCTTCCTCGGCCCATTCCTCTCGAAGCCCACTCTGATATGGTACACCATTTCTTGCAGACCCTTTGTCTCCCTGCCCTTTCCGACTCACAGAAAAACTCCTTGACCATCCCCTTTACCTCAGATGAACTCTCAAAGCTATACGCAGTCTTCCTAAAGGCAAAAGCCCAGGTCCGGATGGCCTCCCGCTATTTACTACAAATCATTCCAAAAACAACTTCTCCCTCTTTTTCTTGACGTCTGCAACCTTTCCCTGTCGGGTACACCTTTGTCTAGAGACATGGTCACTGCTCACATTACACTTATACCAAAGGAGGGAAAGATCATAAATGCTGCGCGAATTACAGGCCCATCTCTTTGCTCAACATTGACTTGAAACTGTTGGCAAAGATGTTGGCTAATCGCCTGGCTATACTCCTACCTATCTTGATTCATGGAGATCAGGTAGGCTTTGTCCGAGGCAGAAAAGGTAGAGACAACACCTCTAGAATATTGAACCTGGTATGCCATTCCTCCCATACCTCATCTCCCCTTCTGCTTCTTAGTACAGATGCTGAGAAAGCATTTGATAGAGTGAGCTGGAACTATTTAAGATTAACCCTGCTACGATTTGGCCTGCCTGAAATCTTCGTTAACGCAGTTTTCGCAATGTACACCCATGCCTCAGCACATGTTATGGTCAATGGCACTCTCTCCCCCTCTTTTGGTATAACTAATGGTACCCGACAGGGCTGCCCCTTTCACCTCTCCTTTTGTCTTATGCATGGAACCTCTCTTACAAGCCTTAAGGTCCGATCCCTTGATAAAAGGCCCCACTGTGGGAGGTGTAGAACACAAATTAGCAGCCTTTGCCGATGATGTACTAATTCTAACCTCAAACCCTCGTACCTCTATGCCAATCATTCAAAACTACCTAACTAGTTTTGGCCCCATATCCAACTTTAAAATCAATGCAAATAAATCCCTTGTCATCTGCATTGGTATTTCTGAAATCACCAAAAGAAATCTGATGGCCAATTCACCGTTCAACTGGGCATCCCCCACGATCACATACCTAGGGGTCAAAATTAGCCCTCAAATCGCAGACCTCTTCCCCCTAAACTACATCCCCCTGAAACTCTCCACTTTCCAAGCAATTGATAATCTCCATAAAACGGTTCCTACTCTTTCCTGGTTTGGTCGGAAAAACCTTCTCACCTCACTTATTCTTCCCCGCCTGACCTACCTTCAACAAGTCCTCCCTATTCCAGTACCCTCTACCTACTACGCTTCACTTAAACAAAAATTCTCCCATTTCCTATGGAATGGCGGCAAAGCTAGATTGGCCTATTCTAAATTGATTAAACATAAATCAGAAGGCGGTATCGGACTCCCAGACCCTGAACTCTATGGGAAAGCAATACTCCTGGCTAGAGCTGTGGACTGGCTTCGTGGCTCTCCTCATAAACCTTAGGGTTGTACTAGAATGCTCAATACTGGGCAAACCTCTTAGGGCTTTCTTATTAGGCAACGAAGCCCTACCCCCAACTCATCTTAAAGCTTACCCTATTATAAAAGCCACTCTAACGACCTGGTCGTGGCTCAATTCCTCACATTGCAGTATCCCTTTCCCTTCCCCTCTGCTTACGATAGGCGACGTTTTAGGGACATATGATCCATCTCTCACAAGATCGTCCCCTAGCTATACTAAACTAGCCCCCCTCCCGGTCAGATCGCTTCTTGATGATATGGGCCAACCCTTATCCAACACCACCCTCTCCTCTTTCCTAGACCCAAAACCTTGTGACTTCTCCTTAGTCCCACTGCTTGGTAGCTTTATTCAAAAACACACTACCAAGGGTGAACTTTACGTCCATTGACATGGTTAGAGGCATACATTTCTACAGATAAGCCACCTGATAAACCTATTTCAATGTTATATCGCAGACTCCGATCACCCCCTATCATTACCAAACCGGCCTTTATCCGTTGCTGGGAAAAAGACCTTCAAACTGACCTCCCATACGACCTCCTCCCCAGACTTCTTGAGGCGCCTCACAAAACTTCTCGCTGTATACGTATACAGGAAAATAATTACAAGATTTTGACCCAATGGTATATTACCCGGTCAAATCTGCCTTATACTCTCATGGGGCATCAGACAGATGTTGGAGGTGTGAACTAGAAAGAGGAACATTCTTCCACCTTTGGTGGGAATGCTCGAAAATTAAAAGATGGTGGACCGATATATTTGCTCAAGCAAATAATATTTGCAGAACCTCCATAGCTCTATCTCCCTCGATCGCACTCCTGACATCCCCTTTACCCACCCCCAACTCGACTTCCATATCTCTTTAGACAACTTCTAATTGCAGCACGCCTACTCATTCCAAAGTATTGGCTCCAGAGCTCCCTCCCTGATCTTGAAACTTGGAGACTGAAGGTGGACCAGCTTTACCGTTTTGAAGAACTATCCTCTTGGGAGTCCCGGTCACATCCTACATTCCTTAAACAGTGGGACAAATGGAGGTCCCATAGATTCTCTAACACCCCTTAGGATGTGATTGGTCCATCCTTCTCCTTCCTTAAAAGTTGTCTCTGTCTTGTTCACATGAAGAAAAAGCCCAACATAGCCACCTAATGCCCCTTCGTCTCTCTTATGCTAGAACAGGACTTAAGTCCCAATTCCTTTCCGCCTCACTTGCCTTGAACTGATATTATCCACCCTCATTTGGCAATGCCTTGAGCTTTGTGTGTTTAATAACCTTTGTATGTTTAATAACCTTTGGTTTATTCGATACATCCTCACTAGATATGTACCTAGCCACCTCTTTCTACTTGGTTTTTGAACTTTTAGAGAGACCTTCGTTCATGTAACTTAATGGCTGTCCATTTTGTAACTTGTATTATCCTTGCAACTTGTATCATCTTCACCTGTACTTTAATACTGTACTCTGTAACTTAACGTTACTACTTGTTACTTTTTGAAAAATTTTAAAAATCAATAAAACATTGATTAAAAAATAAAATAAAAAGGGGCATATTCAGTACAGTGGGCTTGGTGCTGAGATACACTGCACCATCAGAGAAATTATTTTTTTCTGGGGAAATTAACCTAACTTGTGCCACATCTTTGTGTGCATTCAATCCGCAATCGTAATATTAATTACTACAGCAGAGAGTGTTTTATATTTTAGCCATAGTTAACTAGTTTTTGGCACATCTGTGTGTGCGTTTAGGCCGCAACCGTATATACAGTATTCCAGCAGAGAATACATATTATTAGGAACAAATTTGTATCCAATATAGGCGTCTTTCACACTTGCTTGTGTGGATCCGGCGTGCACTTCCGTTGCCAGAAATGCCCGCCGGATCCGTCACAACGCAAGACAACTGAAAGCATTTGAAGACGCTACTAAAGTCCTGGTTGCCATAGTAAGTAGTGGGGAGCCAGGGGAGCAGATACTTACAGTCTGTGCGGCTCCCGGGGCGCTCCACAATGACGTCAGAGCGCCCCACGCATATGGATCACATGATCCATGCGATCATGTGATCCATGCTCATGGAGCACTCTGACGTCATTGTGGAGCGCCCCAGGACTCGGGACCTGCACGGACGATAAGTATACTTCTCCCTCTGCCTCCCCACTACACTTTACCATGGCAGCCGGGACTTTAGCGTCCTAGCTGCCATGGTAACCATTCACAAAAGCTAAACGACGGATTCGGCGATGCACCGAAACGACGTTTAGCTTAATGCCGGATCCGGATTAATGCACTTCAATGGGCATTAATTCCGGATCCGGCATTACGGCATGTCTTCCGGATATTTGGACGGAGACAAATCCGCAGCATGCTACAGTTTTGTCAATGTCCAAAAAACTTTTACATACTGAACAGAAGACATCCTGATGCATCCTGAATGGATTTCTCCAATCCCGAACTGCATCTCAATACAGTGTGTATCTTAAAAATTACATTCTCTTGGACCTAGTGTAGTGGCCAAAATCAGTATTTTTTTGTATCCAGTACTGAACTACATGTCAATACAGTGTGTATATTACAAATTACATTATCCTGCGCCTAATTTACGGTCAGAAATTTGTTGTATTTTGCTTCCAAAACTGAACTGTATCTGAATACAGTGTGTATATTTAAAATACCTTCTCTTGGGCCTAGTGTAGCGGGCAAAATCTGTTGGTTTTTCTATCCATTTCTAAACTGTATCTGAATACAGTGTGTATATTACAAATTACATTATCCTGCACCTAATTTACTGTCAGAAATTTGTTGTATTTTGCTTCCAATACTGAATATTATCTGAATACGGTTTGTATATTACAAATTCCATAATCTGGGGCCTAGTGTATTGGCCAAAATCTGTATTTTTTTATATCCAGTACCAAACTGCATCTCAAAACAGTGTGTGTCATAAAATGACATTCTCTTGGGCCTAGTGCATTGGCCGAAATCTGTATTCTTTGTATCCAGTACCGAACTACATGTCAATACAGTGTGTATCTTAAAAATTGCATTCTCTTGGGTCTAGTGTAGTGGCCAAAATCTGTATTTTATTTGTATCTAGTACTGAACTGCATGTCAATACAGTGTGCATCTTAAAAATTACATTCTCTTGGGTCTAGTGTAGTGGCCAAAATCTGTATTTTTGCATCCAATCCCGAACTGCATCTCAATACAGTGTGTATCTTAAAAATTACATTCTCTTGGACCTAGTGTAGTGGCCAAAATCAGTATTTTTTGTATCCAGTACTGAACTACATGTCAATACAGTGTGTATATTACAAATTACATTATCCTGCACCTAATTTACGGTCAGAAATTTGTTGTATTTTGCTTCCAAAACTGAACTGTATCTGAATACAGTGTGTATATTTAAAATACCTTCTCTTGGGCCTAGTGTAAAGGCCAAAATCTGTTGGTTTTTCTATCCAATTCTAAACTGTATCTGAATACAGTGTGTATATTACAAATTACATTATCCTGCACCTAATTAACTGTCAGAAATTTGTTGTATTTTGCTTCCAATACTGAATATTATCTGAATACGGCTTGTATATTACAAATTCCATAATCTGGGGCCTAGTGTATTGGCCAAAATCTGTATTTTTTTTATATCCAGTACCAAACTGCATCTCAAAACAGTGTGTGTCATAAAAATGACATTCTCTTGGGCCTAGTGTATTGGCCAAAATCTGTATTTTTTTTGTATCTAGTACTGAACTACATGTCAATACAGTGTGTATCTTAAAAATTACATTCTCTTGGGCCTAGTGTAGTGGCCAAAATCTGTATTTTTTTTGTATCTAGTACTGAACTGCATGTCAATACAGTGTGCATCTTAAAAATTACATTCTCTTGGGTCTAGTGTAGTGGCCAAAATCTGTATTTTTTGCATCCAATCCCGAACTGCATCTCAATACAGTGTGTATCTTAAAAATTACATTCTCTTGGGCCTAGTGTAGTGGCCAAAATCTGTATTTTTTTTGTATTCAGTACCAAACCACATGTCAATACAGTGTGTATATTACAAATTACATTATCCTGCGCCTAATTTACGGTCAGAAATTTGTTGCATTTTGCTTCCAAAACTGAACTGTATCTGAATACAGTGTGTATATTTAAAATACCTTCTCTTAGGCCTAGTGTAGCGGGCGAAATCTTTTTTTTTTTTTTTTGTATCCATTACTGTTCTACATCTGAAAACTGTGTCTTTAGCAGACAGTAAAACAATGTGGGCCACATCTACAGACAAAACCATTAATATGAAGAAGGCGAGAACAAAGGGATGGGGAAGTGGGTGTGATGTTGGTGGTGCAAGCAGAGGCCGTGGCCCTGGGCGCCATGAAACTATGGCTGCTGCCAGTTCAACAGAAAAATAAAAATAAATCCACCTTACCCAGCTTCATGTCTAACTTAGCTGGGCGGCGCAGGACAACACTATCCAAGTCGGACCAATGCGAACAGGTGGTCGGTTGGATTGCAGGAGATAATGTTTCCAGTCGGTTAAGCACCACCTTCTCTTCCACTAAGTCCAGTCTTTATAGCCAAGAGTCTGGTCAACTAAATCCTCACTCTGATCCTCCTTTCCCTCCATGTCGCGTCTGGCCAAACAAGTGATCCCACACTCGGATATTCACATGATGACCTCTTTTCATCGCCAGTACTTGGTTTGGCTCTCTCGCCAAGCACGCTTGAAAAGGTACCTGAGATATTGTGCCCTGATTCCCAACCTCTTGAGTCTTCACAGTCTCAAAAAGATGAACAGCAATCATTCCTTCATGAGGTGGATGATGATGAGGCACAGTTGTCAATCACTGAGATTGTGGTTAGGTCAAGTCAGGAAGATGAGCAAAGTGAGGAAGTGGAAGAGGAGGTGGTGGACGATGAGGTTACTGACCCAACATGGGAATGTAAAAAGCCGAGCGAGGACAGCAGTACAGAGGGGAGGGATCCGCAGCACTGCAACAGTCTGGAACAGGCAGTGGAGTTGCAAAAGGGAGACGTTGGCCCACACCAAATAGGCCCGCAACCGTTACACCGAGCACCCCATGAGTAAATCTACCTTGCCCAGGGGTAGGTGTTCCGCAGTATGGCCCTTTTGAGGAAAGCACAGACGACAAAAGAGTGGTATTTTTCACCCTATGCCATACCAAAATGAGCCGGGGCGTGAGCACTAGCAATCTCACCACCACTAGCATGATCTGCCACATGGCATCCAAGCACCCTAATAAGTGGTCGAACGCCTTGATCCACAATCTGGGTCTGCGAGTCACACCACTGCCTCCTCTTCCCCTGTTTTAGGCGCTGCTGGCCAATCCCCTGTCAAAGGCACAGGACCGGATGAAACGTCAGCAACAACATCCACTTCCCTGTCTAAGCACAGCATTCAAAGGTCGATAATACAGGCATTTTATGTAAATGCCCACTCACCCACAGGCCATAGCACTAAATGCGCAACTTTCAAAATTACTGGCCCTTGAGATGTTGCCATTTAGGCTTTTGGACACTGAGGCCTTCCACAGCCTGATGTCAATCTCCGTCCCTCGGTACGCAGTACCCAGCTGCCACTATTTTATACGGTGTGCCGTGTCCGCCTTACACCAGCATGTGTCCCACAGCATCACCCGTGCTCTGACTAACGCACTTACTGGGAAGGTCCACTTCACCACAGACATATGAACAAGTGCTGGTGGCCCGGGACACTACATTTCCCTGACTGCATACTGGGTGAATTTTGTGGAGGCCGGGAGTGAGTCGTACCCTGAGATGGCACAGGTGCTACCCACGCCCAGGATTGTGGGCCCTACATCCATCAGGGTCTCCACCAGCAGCTATGTGTCAGGACTCGAACCCGTGGCCAGTCATGTCCCAGACGGTAGCTCTACCCACTAGGCTACCGTCTCTCCTTGGACTATTCTCTAGCTAACTTCTAACTTCTACTACCTCTCTTGTCCTTGCCTTGTCCTGCTGATTATCCCAATCTCTTGCACCTGCTACTTCCCTATAAAACCCAGCCCTTGAACCCAGTCCTTTGCTGGTTATTGTGCCTCCAAGCCTGTAGCAAGCTTCCTCTCTGCTCCTCCACGACTACTGCTGTTTACCGTTGTTGCCGACCCGGACCGCTTGACTCTGCCGAACTGCCGCCTGCATTGACCCTTTGCCTTCCACCGACCACGCCTCTGTCTACTCCTGCTGTTACCTCGCTGCCATCTCTACTGCCGACCCGGACTGATCGACCACGCTACCTGCTTCCTGCTTCTGTGGGTCTTTGCCACTGGACTCCAACCACCAGCCGGCTGTCCTCTGACTCAGGTGAGCCAAGGACCGTTACACTATGTTACTGGCTCCAACCCACAATTCTCCTACTCCGCCTTCTCCACTTCCACCTCCAACCGCAGTCATCCATTAGTCGCTAGTGTAGCACTGCTGTGGATAAGCGTCAACAGGCCGTGCTGAATCTAATCTGCTTAGGGGACAAACAGCACACCACCGCAGAGCTGTGGTGGGGTATAAGGGACCAGACCGAGCTGTTGCTCTCGCCACTCAACCTACTACCAGGCATGATTGTGTCTGACAATGGCCATAACTTGGTGGCGGCTTTGGAGCTAGGCAACCTAACATACATTCCATGCCTAGCCCACGTCTTAAATTTGGTGGTTCAGCTGTTTATCAAAACCTACCCCAATTTGCAGGAGCTACTAGTGCAAGCACACCGCTTGTGTGCCCATTTCCGAAAGTCATCCACAGCTTCAGCCGGTCTGTCAACACTGCAGCAGCGCTTGAGGCTTCCAGCTGACAGACTGTGAGCACAGGCTGAAACTCTACATGTTGGCCAGGCTTTGTGAGCAGCAGAGGGCAGTTGTTGAATACCAGCTGCAACATGGTCGTCGCCTTTCCAGTCAACTGCCACTATTCACAAGCAAGGAGTGGGCACTGATGTCAGACCTATGTGAGGTTTTAAAAAACTTTGATAATTCCACACAGATGATTAGTGGCGATCACGCTATTATCAGCGTAACCATCCTACTGCTGTGTCTACTCAAACAATCGCTGCTCACAATTAAGGAGGATGCTTTGATTGTGGCATATGAGAAAATGGGGGAGGAGATGACACAAGGTGATAGCCAGACCTCCCCCAATTCATCTTCTCAGTGCGAAATGGGCCATGAAGAGGAGGAGGAGGAGCTGGATACACATGCCTCTGCTACAGAGGCTAGTACCCATGGAACTTTTATTCCATATGTTCAGCCTGGATGGGCAGAAGAGGAGGAGGATGAGGGTATGGAGTAATCCTGAAGTTGACATCGACATCTTGCCTGTTGGTACTCTGGCACACATGGCTGACTTTATGTTAGGCTGCCTTTCCCGTGACCCTCGGGTTATAAGCATTTTAGGTAACACAGATTACTGGGTGTTCACCCTTCTCGACCCCCGCTACAAAGAGAACTTCTCATCTCTCATTCCTGTGGTGGAGAGGAGGAGTAAACGGTGTAATACCAGAAGGTACTTGTTGACAGATTGCTCCAAAATTTTCCATCTGACAATTCGGCCGCCAGAGTCCATACTTCCTCAGGAAACCGAGGAAGGGAGACAAGGGAACACACAGCAGTTCCAACAGAGGCAGGGAAACCTTACCCTGAAGCACGGCCTAGTGCTACAAGGTGAGAAAAGTTTTGGAAGATAGTGAAGGAATACATTGCAGACGTGTCAGCGTCCTAAATTATTCCTCAGTGCCTTACAACTACTGGGTGTCAAAGCTGGACACGTGCCACAAATTTACGCTCTCCTGTACTTCTTGGAGGTGCTGGCCTGCCCTGCCGCCAGCGTATTGTCTGAGCGTGTATTTATTGCTGCTCGTGGCATTATAACAGATAAGGAGAGATGTCCTGAACATAGCTTGTTCGCGTTCGCCGCGGAGGGCGAACATATGCGATGTTCGGTCCGCCCCCCTATAAATCATCATTGAGCAAACTTTGACCCTGTACCTCACAGTCAGCAGACACATTCCAGCCAATCAGCACCCTCCCTCCCACACCTTACCACCTCCTATAAAAAGGGCAGCCATTTTAGATTCATTCTGAAGCTGCATGTTAGTGAGAGCAGGGAGACTGCAGCTGCTGATGATTCTGAATTCATGGGGAAAGCGTTAGCTAGACCAGTGTTCTGTGTCCACAGACTCATCTGCTGTAAGGACAGCGTCACAGCACCCCAAAAAGCCCTTTTTAGGGCTGCTACATTAGACTGCTTTTATTTATTTTTTCTCCATATATATATTGCAGTTGCCTGGCCTGCCCATGAGTGAGGAGCTGCAGGCCCACAGACTGTAGTGTGCCCACTGCCAGTGCCCACCACTCATACCGTGCGGCACAGGACTTTGCATCAAAAAAGGCATTTCATTTTTACCCTTTAATCTAAGGTTAGTTGCCTGCCAGTGTGTGTCAGGCTGACTTCCACTGACTGTAGTATGCCCACTGCCAGTGCCCACCACTCATACCAGGTGGCACAGGACTTTGCATAAAAAAAGGCATTTCATTTTTACCCTTTAATCTAAGGTTAGTTGCCTGCCAGTGTGTGCCAGGCTGACTTCCACTGACTGTAGTGTGCCCACTGCCAGTGCCCACCACTCATACGGGGTGGCACAGTAGCTTGCCGATAAATAAGGCATTTAATTTTTACCCTTTAATCTAAGGTTAGTTGACTGCCAGTGTGTGTCAGGCCGACTTCCACTGACTGTAGTGTGCCCACTGCCAGTGCCCACCACTCATACCGGGTGGCACAGTAGCTTGCCGATAAATAAGGCATTTCATTTTTACACTTTAGTCTAATTTCAGTTACTTGCCTGCTGCCAGTGTGTGTCAGGCCGACTTCCACTGACTGTAGTGTGCCCACTGCCAGTGCCCACCACTCATACTGGGTGGCACAGTAGCTTGCCGATAATTAAGGCATTTCATTTTTACCCTTTAATCTAAAGTTAGTTGGCTGCCAGTGTGTGTCAGGCCCACTTCCACTGACTGTAGTGTGCCCACTGCCAGTGCCCACCACTCATACCGGGTGGCACAGTACCTTGCACGCATAGTACTGCTAATAAAAAAAAATTACAGGCAGAGGCAGGCCACCCCGCAGGGGCCGTCGTGGTGCTGTGATTTCCTTTGGCCCTAGAATAATGCCCAGTGTTCAGAGGCCACATACCCTGAATTCGAAAAATTCTGAGGACATAGTTGACTTGCTTACACAGGACACCCAATCTTCTACAGCTTCCGTTCCAAACCTTGTCGCACCAACCTCCTCCATCTCAGCTTCGGGCAACTCTTAAGTTACCACTTGCCTGACCGCCACCACCACCACCAACACCAGCACCACAGCCACTTCATTTGATTTGTCAGAAGTTTTATTTACACATCAGTTGGAAGAAATGAGTGATGCGTAATCATTATTGCCAGAGGATGTAGATAACAGGGATATGTCTCAGTCAGGCAGCATTACACACATGGACGTACGGTGTGATGATGATGATGTTGTACCCGCTGCTGCTTCCTTTGCTGAATTGTCAGATACAAGTGAAGAGGTTGATGATGACAATGTGTCCGTGGATGTCACGTGGGTTCCCGATCGAAGAGAAGAAGAACAGGGGGAAATTTCAGATGGGGAGACAGAGAGGAGGAGGAGACGAGTTGGAAGCAGGGTGAGGTCGTCGCAAGGAGTTAGTGGCACAGTCAGACAGCATGTATCGGCACCTAGGGTTAGCCAGACAGCACGCCAATCAACGCATGCTGTTGCCACCACCAGAATGCCGTCATTGCAAAGCTCAGCAGTGTGGCATTTTTTTGTGTGTGTCTGTCTCTGATGACATCAATGCCATTTGCAACCTGTGCCAAAAGAAACTGAGTCGTGGGAAATCCAACACCCACCTAGGTACAACTGTTTTGCGAAGGCACATGATCTCACATCACAAATGCCTATGAGATCAACACATGAGTACAAGCAGCACACAAACTCAAAGCAACCATGCTCCTCCTGGTCCAGCATCTTCAGCCACGTCAACCACTGCTGTCCTCCCTGCCCCCTCTCAACCACTCGCCACTCCGCCTCTCACCTTCAGCAGATCCTGCTCATCTGCCCACAGTCAGGTGTCTGTCAAGGAAATGTTTGAGCATAAGAAGCCATTGTCACAGAGTTACCCCCTTGCCCGGCGTCTCACAGCTGGCTTGACGGAACTCTTAGCCCGCCAGCTTTTACCATACCAGCTAGTGGAGTCTGAGGTCTTCAAAAAATGTGTCGCTATTGGGACACCACAGTGGAAGGTACCCAGACTAATTTTTTTTTCAAAAACGTCAATCCCAAACCTCTACTATGTTATTGAAAAGGAAGTCACGGCATCTCTGCCATACAGTGTTGGGGCAAGGGTCCATCTGACCACTGATACCTGGTCTGCAAAGCACAATCAGGGCAGGTATATCACGTACACTTTGCATTGGGTCAACCTGCTGACGGCTGACAAGCATGGAATGCGTGGCTCCGCAGCGGAGTTGGTGACACCGCCACGACTTGCAGGAAGGCCTACTGCCACCTCCTCTACTCCTCCTACTCCATCCTCTTCGATATCCTCCTCAGCTGAGTCCTCTTCTGCTGCGGTGTCTGGCTGCACATCAACTGAATCCCCCCAGCTCCCCAGGGGCTATTCCACATCCCGGATCCGACAGTGTCACGCTGTCTTGTGGTTAACTTGTCTGAAAGCAGAGAGCCACACAGGACCAGCACTCCTGTCCGCCCTGAACGCACAGGTGGATCAGTGGCTGACCCCGCACCAACTGGAGATCAGCAAAGTGGTGTGTGACAATGGAACAAATTTGTTGGCGGCATTGAATTTGGGCAAGTTGTCACATGTGCCATGCATGGCACATGTGTTGAATCTCATCGTACAACTCTTTGTGCCTAAGTTCCCAGGCTTACAGGACGTCCTCAAGCAGGCCAGGAAGGTGTGTGGCCATGGCGCACTTTTCCGATATTCAGCAGCGAAACAACATGCCAGTGAGGCGCTTGATTTGCGACAGCCCGACATGTTGGAATTCAACACTCCTAATGTTCGACCGCCTGCTCCAACAAAAAAAAGCCGTCAACGAGTATTTGTATGACCGGGGTGCTAGGACAGCCTCTGCGGAGCTGGGAATCTTTTTGCCAAGTTACTGGACGCTCATGCACAATGCCTGTAGGCTCATGCGTCCTTTTGAGGAGGTGACAAACCTAGTCAGTCGCACCGAAGGCACCATCAGCAACCTCATCCCATTTGTTTTCTTCCTGGAGCGTTCCCTGCGAAGAGTGATGGATCAGGCTGTAGATGAGTGTGAAGAGGAAGAGTTGTGGTCACCATCACCACCAGAAACAGCCTTGTCATCATCGCTTGCCAGACCTGCGGCAACGAGGAAGAGGAGTCAGAGGAGGAATGTGGTGGCTTTGAGGAGGAGGAAGACCAACCACAGCAGGCACCCCAGGGTGCTCGTTGTTGTCACCTATATGGGACCCGTGGTGTTGTACGTGGCTGGGGGGGAAGAACAGACCGTCAATGACATCAGTGAGGACGAGGAACGGGAAATGAGTAGCTCTGCATCCAACCTTATGCAAATGGGGTCTTTCATGCTGTCATGTCTGTTGAGGGACCCTCGTATAAAAAGGATGAAGGAGAACGACCTGTACTGGGTTGCCACGCTACTAGACCCCCGGTATAAGCAGAAAGTGGCAGAAATGTTACCAAATTACTGAAAGTCGGAAAGGATGCAGCAGTTCAAAACCAAACTTAAAAATATGCTTTACACAGCTAATAAGGGGGATGTAACAGCACAACGGGAATCTAACAGGGGAAGATGTGAATGTAATCATCCTCCTACCACGGCAGCAAGGACTGGACAATTTACAGATGTGTTGTTGATGGAGGACATGCGGAGCTTTTTCAGTCCTACACATCGCCACAGCCCTTCAGGATCCAGCCTTAGAGAACGACTCGACCGACAGGTAGCAGACTACCTCGCTTTAACAGCAGATATCGGCACTCTGAGGAGCGATGAACCCCTTCACTACTGGGTGTGCAGGCTTGACCTGTGGCCTGAGCTATCCCAGTTTGCGATAGAACTTCTGGCCTGCCCTGCATCAAGTGTCCTGTCAGAAAGGACCTTCAGTGCAGCAGGAGGCATTATCACTGACAAGAGAAGTCGCCTCGGTCAAAAAAGTGTTGATTACCTCACCTTCATAAAGATGAATGAGGCATGGATCCCGAAGGGACTGACAGTGGGAGATACATTTGACTAACAAAGGGCCTGATTACATGCCTTGGCCTCAATATAGTCCCCACGCTGCTGTATTTAATGTCTGCATACCGGATGACTTTCGTGAATTCTCCACCACCAACTAGGGTTCAAGCCGCAATGTTTTAGTCACTTTTCTGCCTGAAAAACATCAACATTATTTTTCAGGCATGTGCACATGCCTAATTTTTTTGTCCTAGGGTATAGCACTGTGGCTGCAAAAACAAAAAAAAAAGGCACATGCAAGTGTCAATTCTAAAACAAAGCAAGTACAGAGCTCAGAACTAAATTATTTCATGATGTCGTAATAGTTCGGTAATTTGACAATGGTTAATAAATTCGACACACGTCCCCGGACAGAGTACGTAACAGGGATTAAACAGATAGGAATAGTACTAGTTAAGACACCACTCATATAGGGTGTCACAGCACATTGCTCTGTGCACGTGCAGAGCCCCAATTTGGGAGTATGAGGACCGACCAAGCTGCTTTTTCTATCTCCCGGTTCCTAAAATCAATTCAGTTTGGTGTGTGAGAGTTTAGACTGTCACTGTGAAGGCAGTCGAAGGTACCCGGCCTAAATTTTTTTTCACAAAAGGCAATCCCAGATATGGGACGTAACAGGGATTAAACTGATAGAAATAGTACTAGTTAAGACACCACTCATATCGGGTGTGACAGTAAATTGCACGGTGCAGACGCAGTGACCGTGGTATAAAACAAAGGAGAGGGAGCCAGCAGTTTTTTTAACCATCTCCCCGTTCGAAAAATAAATTTAATTCACCTTTCGGGGACCCTTGGTGTTGTACGTGGCTGGGTGGAGGAAGAAACCTTCAATGATATCACCAGGACGTGGCTAGCTTGGTATCCAACCTTGTGCAAATGGGGAGTTTGCAGTTGTGCGAATAGACTGTTTGCGGTTGTTTGCTGTGCTTTAAAAGGGGAGTTTGGTCTGTCAATGTCTGTGAAGCGGGCGTAACCCTTACACTACCTGATCGATACAACATCATACCTGATCGTATACACACACTGGATGTTTTAAACCACATTGTTCAAAAAAACTTAGGATTCTTAGGTGATTTATGCCTTTTATGGATTAAAACCCAACTCTGCATCAACTATGTAATTTTCCATGGGAGTTTTGCCATGGATCCCCCTCCGCCATGCCACAATCCAGGTGTTAGTCCCCTTGAAACAACTTTTCCATCACTACTGTGGCCAGAAAGAGTCCCTGTGGGTTTTAAAATTCGCCTGCCTATTGAAGTCTATGGCGGTTTGCCAGGTTCGCCCCTTCGCGAACATTTTCGGAAGTTCGCGTTCGCCGTTCGCAAACGGAAAATTTTATGTTCGCGACATCACTACAGATAAGTGTATCCGCTTGTCCACTGACAATGCTGACAGGTTGACTCAGATAAAAATGACTGGTATGCCTCTGACTTCTCTCCTCCACCAGATGAAATCTGTGAAAATGAGGAACAAAAATGCAATTTAAATGTATGCTTTATAATGTACTTAGTCCACAAGATTCAGATGCAACTTTTCACCGCAAAAAGGGTATTTGTTTGAATCTTGTTTTCTCATCCGCCTCCTCCTCCTTCTCCTCTTCCATACAGAATATATATGAACTCGCTACAATGTCTTGTAGGGTTCGCTCGGCTTCTGGCCTTTACCTCTAATGTTTTATGCGGTATGCTCACCTTTAGGCCATCACTGCAATGTTTTATGGGGTTTGCTCACCTTCAGGCCCTCATCTCTAATGTTTTATATGGTCTGCTCAACTGTAGGCCATTATTGCAATGCTTTATGGGGTTCGCTTACCTTCAGGCCCTCACCTCCAATGTTTTATACGGTCTGCTCACCAGTAGGCAATAACTGCAATGTTTTATGTGGTTCCATCACCTTCATGTCCTCACCTCTAATGTTTTATAAGGTCTGCTCACCTGTAGGCCATTACTGCAATGTTTTATGGGGTTTGATCACCTTCAGGCCCTCACTACAATTTGTATATGGTCCACTCAACTTCAGGCCCTCACCATTTCCAATGGACCAGGCAGCCTCCCCTCATCTGAGAAGGGGGTGCCTGGTTGTCTCCCATTGACTTCTATTATACTCGGGTTCTCGGTCGAGCGCATGAATATCGCTATGTGTTCAGACCGAGTACCCGAACATCTGAACACTTTGGTGCTCGCTCATCACTAATGGCTGCCTGTTTAGCTGAGCAGCCTTTGCACCTCGGTTCCAAAACAATTATGCCTTGGGGAAGGGTATTTTATTGTCCGTAATAGTATGTCCCTGTGCGTCAAGTCCCGTCCCGCTGAGGCGTACTATTATGGGTCAGTCGTGAAGTGGTTAAAAGTACCAACAATGAGGGGACAACAGAAAATATAATACTAGAAAACAACAAAACTGCACCCTAACTATTAACTAAAGCAAATAAATAACATTATACTCTATCTGAACTATCACTAAGCAAACCAAAATATAATTAACATAAAGATCTATAGCTACTGAATTTAGATGTAATTCGGCAGTGTTTAAAGACATACTTCCCACAATGCACTAATTGTCTTGTAATCGGAATTGCTATTAATTTATATATTATTTTTTCTTTACAAACCGCACTGAAGAAATGCATAAAGCACATGGCCAAGATGGAGCAAGACCACCAGAACGCCATGCACAATATCACTAAGCTGCAGCAAGGGCTTAACAAGAGTGTGCGTGAGATGGATAAAATGCACCTTCAAGGGATACAAAAAAATGGGGGAGCTACTTGCTGAGCTCAGAAAGTTGCCTTAGAGAGGCCTTTTTTATTATGATTTTGTTAATAAATAGTTTTGCTTTCGTTTTTTACTATGTTATGTAACGGTGTACTTTTATAACTTAGTTGTAAGGCCCCTTTAGTCCAGGGTCAAACTCATCTGGATCAGGACAGACAGCAGTAGGTAGATGGTAACACTGTAGTATAAGGCCCACACATAAGTCATCAGGGTCAGGACAGACTGCAGCATCAGCAGACGGTAGATGGTAAGGGTCAAGTATAAGGTCTACACATAGCTCAGCCTAACTCAGCAGGACAGGCAGCAGCAGGTTCTGCAAGTGTGCAGAGTCACCTCTGACAGCAGCATGTTGTAATTGTGCAGCAGGAGCAGCATTGGTTTCCTAACATGTTAATTGCTAAAATGGTTTTTAAGGGCCACAACATTTTTATTTTTTCACCAATGTAGCTGGGTGATTTTTTTTTTAGTTTTTTTCGGGACAGGCTGTAGTTTTATCATTTTGGGGTGCATACGTTTTTTGATCACTTTTTATAACATTTTTTGTGAAGGTGAAGTGGGTAAAAATGGCAATTGTCAGTTTTTATTATTTTTCACAAGGTTCCTTTTGCAGTAAATAGGATATAATAATCTTAAAATGTTGATTTATACCGTTATGGTGAAACCAAATTTATATTGTTTTCCCCTCTGGTTTTAAACATGCTACCATTACACCCATCCTCAAAAAGCCTTCACTTGACCCATCTTCTTTGTCCAGTTATCGCCCCATAACACTTCTTCGTTATGCCTCAAAGCAACTTGAGCAACACGTCCATTCTGAACTGTCCTCTCACCTCTCCTTCTGCTCCCTTTTTGACCGGGTACAATCTGGGTTTCCGACCGCACAACTCAACTGAGACTGCCCTTACCAAAGTCATCAATGACCTACTAACAGCCAAAACCAAAAAACGTTACTCTGTCCTTCATCTCCTTGACCTGTCCTCTGCCTTTGAAACTGTTGACCACTCCCTTCTGTTACAAACTCTCTCAACTCTCGACATCACTGACCTGGCTCACTCAACCTCACAGACCGACATCACCTCCACCCTCCTTGTCTCAGTCCCTCTCTGTTGGTGTCCCACAAGGCTCTGTCCTAGGACCCCTGATCTTCTCTATCTACACCATCGGCCTGGGACATCTCATAGAGTCTCATGGCTTTCAGTATCACTTTTATGCTGATGACACACAAATCTACCTCTCTGGTCCAGACATCACCACCTTACTATCCAGAATCCCACAATGCCTATCTTCCATATAATCCTTCTTCTCCTCTCGATTTCTAAAACTCAACATGGATAAAACGGAATATATCATATTTCCCCCATCTTGCTCAACCACCCCAACAGACCCCAATCTATCACAATCAATGGCAGCACACTCTCCCGGTCAACCAAGCGCACTGCCTTGGAGTGACCTTGGATTCTGCCCTCTCCTTCTGACCACACATCCAAGCCCTTTCCACCACCTGCCACCTCCAACTCAAAAACATCTCCCGCATCCGTGCTTTCCTCAACTTTGCATCTGCGAAAATGCTTGTACATGTTCTCATCATCTCCCCCCTAGACTGCTGCAACATTCTCCTCTGTGGCCTTCCATCTAGCACTCTCGCACCCCTCCAATCTATCCTTGACTCTGCTGCCCGACTAATCCAACTCTCACCCTGTTACTCCTCTACCTCTCCCCTCTGCCAGTCTATTTCCTGACTCCCTATTGCCCAGCAAATTCAGTTCAAAATACTAACCAATACACACAAGGCCGTCCATAACCTGTCCCCTACCTACATCTCTGAGCTACTTTCCCGATATATCCCCACACGCAATCTCTGATTCTCACAAGACCTCCTTCTCTCCTCTCCTCTTATCACCTCGTCCCACAATCGCCTCCAAGATTTCTCCCGTGCATCCCGCATACTCTTGAACTCACTACCCCAACATATCAGACTCTCACCTACAGTGGAATCCTTCAAAAGAAACCTGAAAACTCACCTCTTCAGACAAGCCTACAACCAGTGACCCTGCTGCCTCTATACTGCCATAAACAGCTCTACCCTCTCCTACTGTGTCCTTCTCCCATACCATGTAGATTGTAAGCCATCACGGGCAGGGCCCTCTGTTCTTCTGTACCAGTCTGAAACTTGTATCGTTCATGCTTAGTGCCATTGTCTGTATTATGTATGTATACCCCTTTCATATGTACAGCGCTATGGAATGAATGGCACTTTAATAATAAATAATTATAATAATTGTGTCTTTAAGTTTTACTACTTTTTCAGCATAAAATCACTTTTGTGTTAAAAATAAATTATATTGAGCGGAGTTTAGCTGCTGTGGCGGATGCAGGCTGTGTGAGGAGCTCCGCCGCAGACCGAGTCCTTTTGAGCATTTTGAGATATTTTCAGTGCACCAAAATGGGAAAGCTCAGCAAAGAAAAACCCAGAGAGATTTGAACAAATTTGTCCAGCAGACAGACGTGCGGTTGGATACCAAGATTGCGCCGGCACATCATGCGGCTATGCTGGCTGACAGGGATGATGATTCAGAGGGGAACGGAGACAGCGAACCAGAGCAGCCCGCCTGGCGGAATTACCTCTCTCCAGGACTTTCATGAAGGATGAATTAAGAGGTCATATCAGCACTGTGCCCTCTCCTCTCATTCCTTCTTCTCCCCTCTTTTTATACAGTCACTCCAGTCCTTTCCCTATAATATCTCTTGTAATCTTTTTATCTCTCTCTACCTCCTCTTTCTATAATCTCCTTACTGTCTCTTTTTTCTCATTAGTTGTCTTTGCACATTCATTCGCTAGACTACTCACTCATTCGCTATCTATGCTGTTCTACAAAGCCTTCTCTGGTAATTTGTGACATTAGAGCGGCATCTAGTGGCAGGAGTCAACACTGCAGCCTTTCTCATTATTGCACTATTTTACTCTCCACCTTCTCCTGGATATATTCTGCCTTTTACTCTCCTCTTCTCTATCTTGTCATATCTCGTCACACCTCTTTATTCCCGTTCTTATCCTCCCCTATTCCTTCAAAATCCATGTCTCCTCCTTGCGCCGGTACTCTGTTATCGCTGAATACCTAAGAAATGTTTAATGTTTCATGCTAGAGACCATCTATATCCCATAAAATGGTCTCAAAAGGACTCCGGGTTGCATAGGATCGACGTCCTCCCTCAAGGTCCCTATGCTGACCATCACTTATTTATCTGTTCAGTTTTGTTATATGTTCACTTGTTGCAAGTGTTCTATCCCCACCCTTTCTCCCTTGCCTTTTTCCCTTTCACCACCTCCCCCTCACCTCAAGGCTCACTCGACGCCTCGCTGGAGCAGGTAAGGTGATTTGCTTTGGATATCTACTGTACCAAATATGGCTACCTTGATTATATGTACGTTTAATGTAAAGGGTGTAAATGATCCTAATAAAAGGAGTCAAATCTGTCAGCCCCTACACAAAATTAAAGTACAAATAGCTCTCCTGCAGGAAATTCATTTCCACGCAAATCATACCCCAGATAATCACACATGCTTTATAACTAGAGTTGAGCGAACACCTGGATGTTCGGGTTAGAGAAGTTCGGCCGAACTTCCGAAAATGTTGGTTGGGATCCGAACTCGACCCAAATTTCTTTCCGAACCCCATTGAAGTCAATGGGGACCCGAACTTTGGGCACTAAAAAGAATGTAAATTGTCTAGGAAAGGGCTAGAGGGCTGCAAAAGGCAGCAAAATGTAGGTAAATCCCCTGCAAACAAATGTGGATAGGGAAATGAATTAAAATAAAATAAATAAAAATTAAGCAATATCAAATGGAGAGAGGTCCCATAGAATCAGGATTTAAGTCACCCACCAATGGAGAAGGCCACTTTCATTTATTTAGGCCCCAGCACCCAGACAGAGGACAGAGGTCACATAGCAGAGAATCAGGCATCATGTCACCCACCAATGGAGAAGGCCACTTTTTGATAATTAGGCCCTGGCACCTAGACGGAGGAAGATGTTCATTCAACTTTGATTGCACCGCAATATAATGGTAAAATTAAAAAAGAGGATTCAATAAAGAAGTGCCCGGAGTACAAGAATATATGGTTGAGGGAGGCAGTTATAAATGTCTATTCTGCACAAAGGGATGGACAGGTCCTGTGGGATCCATGCCTGGTTCATCTTTATGAATGTCAGCTTGTCCACATTGGCTGTGGACAGGCGGCTGCGTTTGTCAGTAATGATGCCCCTGCCATGCTGAATACACGTTCAGACAAAATGCTGGCGCCGGGCAGGCCAGCACCTCCAAGGCATAAAAGGCTAGCTCTGGCCACGTGGACAATTTAGAGACCCAGAAGTTGAATGGGGCCGAACCATCAGTCAGTACGTGGAGGGTGTGCAGACGTGCTGTTCAGCCATGTTAGTGAAATGCTGCCTCCTGCTAACATGTTCCGTATCAGGTGGTTATGCAGTTAGCTGTGGCGTGGAGACAAAACTTTTCCACATTTCACCTCCTTCTCTCCTCTCCTCTTATCACCTCTTCCCACAATCGCCTCCAAGATTTCTCCCGTGCATTCCCCATACTCTTGAACTCACTACCCCAACATATCAGACTCTCACCTACAGTGGAATCCTTCAAAAGAAACCTGAAAACTCACCTCTTCGGACCAGCCTACGACCAGTGACCCTGCTGCCTCTATACCGCCATGACCAGCTTCACCCTCTCCTACTGTGTCCTTCTCCCATACCATGTAGATTGTAAGCCATCACGGGCAGGGCCCTCTGTCCTTCTGTATCAGTCTGAAACTTGTATCGTTCATGCTTAGTGCCATTGTCTGTATTATGTATGTATACCCCTTTCATATTTACAGCGCTATGGAATGAATGGCACTTTAATAATAAATAATTATAAAAATTGTCTTTAAGTTTTACTACTTTTTCAGCATAAAATCACTTTTGTGTTAAAAATAAATTATATTGAGCGGAGTTTAGCTGCTATGGCGGATGCAGGCTGTGTGAGGAGCTCCGCCGCAGACCGAGTCCTTTTGAGCATTTTGAGATATTTTCAGTGCACCAAAATGGGAAAGCTCAGCAAAGAAAAACCCAGAGAGATTTGGACAAATTTGTCCGGCGGACAGACATGCGGTTGGATACCAAGATGGCGCCGGCACATCATACGGCTATGCTGGCTGACAGGGATGATGATTCAGAGGGGGAAGGAGACAGCGAACCAGAGCAGCCCGCCCTGGCGGACGAATTACCTCTCTCCAGGACTTTCATGAAGGATGAATTAAGAGGTCATATCAGCACTGTGCCCTCTCCTCTCATTCCTTCTTCTCCCCTCTTTTTATACAGTCACTCCAGTCCTTTCCCTATAATATCTCTTGTACTCTTTTTCTCTCTCTACCTCCTCTTATCTATAATTTCCTTACTGTCTCTTTTTTCTCATTAGTTGTCTTTGCACATTCATTCGCTAGACTACTCACTCATTCGCTATCTATGCTGTTCTACAAAGCCTTCTCTGGTAATTTGTGACATTAGAGCGGCATCTAGTGGCAGGAGTCAACACTGCAGCCTTTCTCATTATTGCACTATTTTTCTCTCCACCTTCTCCCTGGATATATTCTGCCTTTTACTCTCCTCTTCTCTATCCTGTCATATCTAGTCACACCTCTTTATTCCCTTTCTTATCCTCCCCTATTCCTTCAAAATTCAGGTCTCCTCCTTGCGCCGGTACTCTGTTATCGCTGAATAAGAAATGTTTAATGTTTCATGCTATCTATATCCCATAAAATGGTCTCAAAAGGACTCCGGGTTGCATAGGATTGACGTCCTCCTTCAAGGTCCCTATGCTGACCATCACTTCTTTATCTGTTCAGTTTTGTTATATGTTCACTTGTTGCAAGTGTTCTATCCCCCACCCCCTTCTCCCTTGCCTTTTTCCCTTTCACCACCCCCCCCCCTCTCCCTCAAGTCTTACTCGACGTCTCGCTGGAGCAGGTAAGGCGATTTGCTTTGGATATCTACTGTACCAAATATGGCTACCTTGATTATATATACGTTTAATGTAAAGGGTGTAAATGATTCTAATAAAAGGAGTCAAATCTGCCAGCACCTACACAAAATAAAAGTACAAATAGCTCTCCTGCAGGAAACTCATTTCCGCGCAAATCATACCCCCAGATAATCACACATGCTTTATAACTAGAGTTGAGCGAACACCTGGATGTTCGGGTTAGAGAAGTTCAGCCAAACTTCCCGAAAATGTTCGGGTTCGGGATCCTAACTAGACCCAAACTTCATCCCGAACCCTATTGAAGTCAATGGGGACCCGAACTTTTGGGCACTAAAAAGACTGTAAAATAGTCCAGGAAAGGGCTAGAGGGCTGCAAAAGGTCGCAAAATGTAGGTAAATCCCCTGCAAACAAATGTGGATAGGGAAATGAATTAAAATAAAATTAAAATAAATAAAAATTAAGCAATATCAATTGGAGAGAGGTAGCAGAGAATCAGGATTCAAGTCACCCACCAATGGAGAAGGACACTTTCATTTATTTAGGCCCCAGCACCGAGACAGAGGACAGAGGTCGCATAGCAGAGAATCAGGCTTCATGTCACCCACCACTGGAACAGGCCACTTTCAGATAATTAGGCCCCTGGCACCTAGACGGAGGAGATGTTCATACAACTTTGATTGCACCGCAATATAATGGTAAAATTAAAAAAAAGAGGATTCAATAAAGAAGTGCCCCGGAGTAAAAGAATATATGGTTGAGGGGGAGGCATTTATAAATGTCTATTCTGCACAAGGGATGGACAGGTCCTGTGGGATCCATGCCTGGTTCATCTTTATGAATGTCAGCTTGTCCACATTGGCTGTGGACAGGCGGCTGCGTTTGTCAGTAATGATGCCCCCTGCCATGCTGAATACACGTTCAGACAAAATGCTGGCCGCCGGGCAGGCCAGCACCTCCAAGGCATAAAAGGCTAGCTCTGGCCACGTGGACAATTTAGAGACCCAGAAGTTGAAAGGGGCCGAACCATCAGTCAGTACGTGGAGGGGTGTGCAGACGTACTGTTCAACCATGTTAGTGAAATGCTGCCTCCTGCTAACATGTTCCGTATCAGGTGGTTATGCAGTTAGCTGTGGCGTGGAGACAAAACTTTTCCACATTTCTGCCATGCTAACCCTGCCCTCAGAGAAGCTGGCTGTGACACAGCTGCGTTGGCGACCTCTTGCTCCTCCTCTGCCTTCGCCTTGAGCTTCCACTTGTTCCCCTGTGACATTTGGGAATACTCTCAGGAGCGCATCTACCAGTGTGCGCTTGTACTCGCGCATCTTCTTATCACGCTCCAGTGCAGGAAGTAAGGTGGGCACATTGTCTTTGTACCGGGGATCCAGCAGGGTGGCAACCCAGTAGTCTGCACACGTTAAAATGTGGACAACTCTGCTGTCGTTGCGCAGGCACTGCAGCATGTAGTCGCTCATGTGTGCCAGGCTGCCCAGAGGTAAGGACAATCTGTCCTCTGTGGGAGGCGTATCGTCATCGTCCTCCGTATCCCCCAGCCACGCACCAGTGATGGGCCTGAGCTGTGTCGGGTGCCACCCCGCTGCTTCATCCTCATTCTCCTCCACCTCATCCTCCTCGTCCTCCAGTAGTGGTCCCTGGCTGGCCACATTTGTACCTGGCCTCTGCTGTTGCAAAAACCTCCCTCTGAGGCATTTCTAACAGACTGGCCTGAAAATGCTAAAAATGACCCCTCATCCTCCTCCTCCTCCTCCTCCTGGGCCACCTCCTCTTCCATCATCGCCCTAAGTGTTTTCTGAAGGAGACATAGAAGTGGTATTGTAACGCTGATAACGGCGTCATCGGCCACTGGCCATGTTGGTGGAGTACTTGAAACATCGCAACAGGGCACACAGGTCTCGCATGGAGGCCCAGTCATTGGTGGTGAAGTGGTGCTGTTCCGCAGTGCGACTGACGCGTGCGTGCTGCAGCTGAAACTCCACTATGGCCTGCTGCTAATCGCACAGTCTCTCCAGCATGTGCAAGGTGGAGTTCCACCTGGTGGGCACGTTGCATATGAGGCGGTTAGCGGGAAGGCCGAAGTTAAACTGTAGCGCAGACAGGCGAGCAGCGACAGGATGTGAACGCCAGAAGCGCGCACAGATGGCCTGCACTTTATGAAGCAGCTCTGATATGTCGGGGTAGTTGTGAATGAACTTCTGCACCACCAAATTCAGCACATGCGCTTATAGGATGATAATAAAAGATAACTAGATGCATCAGCTTGGATTAAGTATTTTCTGGCACCAGGAGAGTGAATAACCATATCAGACACGACACATATGATGATCAAAATCACTCTGTTTATTGATAATAGGGTCCAAGCTTATATAGGACATTATACGCACTTTCATTATTCAATCATCTTTTTCCAAACAATATAGCCTCCAATCATAATGAGACACATACCGTCATACAACATACTTTCCCCAGTTACATCCTGGCCTTCATGCTCCACGTACTAGCTGACACGGACAAGATAATGAATTCCGGTTAGATACTCGGCTGCCCAGAACATTTGGTTATGACAGAATGTTCTTACACAAAGTTCAAGACAGCATATTCCTTCAATCCCCTCTTAGAACCTTATATTCATATTATATGGTTCTCCTTGCCCCTCTTTTGCCTATAAGTTCTAAAGTATTCCATATAAGCCTCTGGGGTATATTCTTCAGGTCTTGGTGGGGTATTGTTCATCTCACCTGTGAGCACTGGAGTGAAATAAGACGTCGAGCGCACCCTCTTTTCAGTAAAAACTTTGACATGTGGAAAGAAGCGAAGGTACGCATTGTACACAGCAACATAAGCATATCATTATAGCGATTATAGCAAATACCACTCCTAATACATATCGGATTTAACCAAAGTCAGGTATCCAGCTAAAAAGCCAATCCCACTGTCCTTGATTAGCGTCTTGTTTTATGTGTTTTATCATTTCTTCTAATTGGCCTGTCCTGTTCTCACAACATGTACCCCCGGGGTCTATGTGCAGTTCAACAGGCAGATATCACCATTCTACTAGTTAATAAATTGAGACTTGTATCTGTAATCTGTGGCTTTATTAACCGGCAGTAGATAAGGTAAACTGTATAAAAGAGAACATACAAAGGACTGAATGTACAGGATACATGTACACAAAGCTTATAGGAAAACACTAATTAATCCCTTACCGACGATGCTTGAGTAAAGAGGCACATAATGTGCAGCTGCTCCTTCCATGAGGTGAAGGAATATGGCAGCAGGCTCAGTCTCTTTCCCACAAAGCCCTGGGAGCAGGACGTTGTCACCTAATTAATATTCATGACTTTAACAAAGTGATTACAGCAAAAGGTCACTAGGTGGTGCTGCAGGCACACATATGAATACACATAACAGAAAACTATGCAAATGGGTTCTGAACAGAAGACAGTACACTCCCCGCTTGACATCAGCCGATGTCACTATTAGAGTCCTCATCAGATAACAGTAGGACTAGCTCGGAAGTGGGCCTGATAAACAGTTTGGTCTCGTTTTGTTTGAAAACCTTGACCTCAACTTTACGGACACATCCGTCTTCACTTGGGAATACTTTGGTAACGAGACCCAGAGGCCAGTAATTTCGTTGAACTTGAGAGTCTTTAACAAGAACAATGTCATCCGGTTTTAGGTTGGGCTTAACTGTGTGCCATTTGGTTCTTGTCTGTAAAGTAGGAAGATATTGCTTCTTCCACCTATCCCAGAAAGTATTGGCAAGAACTTGCACTTGTCTCCACTGGCGCTTGTAGAGGTCTTTGGTGCCAAACTCTCCGGAAGGAGCATTCACTGTACCAGTCTTTTGGGTAAGTAGAGAGGCAGGCGTAAGCAATATTGGATCCCCTGGGTCATTTGATATCAGAGTCAAGGGTCTGGCATTAATAATGGCTGATACTTCAGCCATAAAGGTTGTAAGGCACTCATGAGAGAGTCTTGCACTGCCGACTTGTATAAAGATAGAGTTCAAGATTCTGCGGGCTATGCCAATCATTCTTTCCCAAGCTCCTCCCATGTGAGAAGAATGAGGGGAATTGAAAATCCAAGTGCATCCTTGCTCACTAAGGAACCTTTTAACATTGTTTCTATCCAGGTTGGAGAGAATATTTAGTTCATTGACGGCTCCAACAAAGTTTGTGCCTCTATCAGAGCGGATTTGTTTTACAGGACCTCTGATTGCAATAAAGCGTCTGAGGGCATTTATGAAGCTAGACGTATCCATAGATTCAATAACTTCAATATGGACAGCTCGAATGGACATACAGGTGAAAATGACTGCCCATCGCTTGGAGCTAGCGTGACTTCCTCTAGTTTGACGTGTGACAACGGACCAGGGACCAAACACGTCCAGACCAACATTAGTAAATGGAGGATCCATGCTAACCCTGTCAGAGGGGAGATTGGCCATTTTTGTGTTTGTAAACTCCCGCGTAGCTTGCAGCAAGTGATACATTTAAAGATACAGCTGTTAACACATCTTTTTGCTCCAACAATCCACAGCCCAGCAGCTCGTAAAGCTCCTTCGGTAAATAGTCGGCCTTGGTGTTTTATCTTATTGTGGTAATGCTCTACAAGCAAGGAAGCTAAATGATGATGACCAGGTATTATGATAGGGTGTTTCTCTTTGAACTCTAATTTGGCTTCTTTAAGCCTCCCTCCCACTCTCAGCAGGCCATTCTCATCAAGGACTGGATCAAGCTTCACTAACACACTGTCCTTAGACACAGGTTTTTTGTTGTTGATGCAGTCGAGTTCCCTAGCGAATGTCTCTCGTTGCATGGAACAAATTATTAGATTTTTAGATTGTTCTAGCTCACTTACTGTGTATCCATTCTTACAATGGTGCCAGCCTTTGCAGTTACTTTCCATAACAGATGGGGTATGCTTGAAAGAATGGGCTATGTGTGCTAAGCAGGTGATAGCTCGCACAAGTGACTTCCAGGTGGAAAACCTGATGAAACGGTGACTACCAAGCTGATTGTATGAATTTACTGTAAGTAGCACAGATACCTGAGGGCGGATTTCTTTATCAGAATCTGCATCTAACAGCTCATATGGGTCACAGTCAGAAGAATGTTCTGGGTTGTATAGAAAAGCGGGACCTGTGAACCAGACTGTGTCCTTAAGATGACTGGCGGCAACTGACCTGGTTGCTAAGTCTGCTGGATTATGGTCAGTGGGTACAAAGTGCCATTGTTTTGGGGAAGTGGACCTCCTGATTCTTAACACTCTGTTGTTAACGTAGACGTAAAAACGCCTAGTTTGGTTGTAAATGTAGCCCAGGACCACTTTACTGTCTGTATAAAACTCGGTGTCTTGAATCTCAAGGTTTATCTCTGAAGTAATTAATTCAGCTAGTTCAACGGCTAGTACGGCGGCACAGAGTTCCAGCCTGGGTATTGTATGTTCGAGAAGTGGTGCAAGTTTTGCTTTGCCCATGACAAACCCTGTGTGGCATTGACCTTTGTTGTCTACAGTTTTAAGATAAGCTACAGCTGCAATAGCTTTGACAGATGCGTCAGAGAATACATAAAGTCTTTGTGTTTTTACTTCTGTGGATGGCACAGGAGCGTAAGATCGTGGAACATGGAGGCTAGATAAAGTCTTTAGGGAGTTTCTCCACTCTATCCATGTGTTCCTTTTTTCAGGGGAAAGTGGGTCATCCCAATCCAATGTTTCCTGAGTTAGGTCTCTAAGCAGTGTTTTACCCTGGATTGTGACGGGAGCTGTGAACCCTAAGGGATCATAAAGACTGTTTATGGCAGACAGGACACCTCTACGGGTAAAGGGCTTCTCTTCCTCACTGACTTGGAAGGTAAACGTGTCTGATTTTAGATCCCAGAGAAGACCAAGGCTACGTTGTATAGGAAGGGAGTCAGTCCCTAAGTCTAAGCTCTGCAGGTCATTTGAGTGGTCTTGAGAGGGAAATGCTTCTATCAGCTGCTTACTATTAGAGGCTATTTTGTAGAGTCTCAGGTTTGAGCATGCAAGCATTTCTTGAGCTCTCTTAAGGAGACTTATTGCATCCTCATCAGTGGGTAGTGATTTTAAACAGTCATCTACATAAAAGTCTCTTTCTACGAATTGTCTGACGTCTGACCCGTATTCTATCTCACCTTCCTGAGCAGAGTGTCTAAGACCATAAATTGCAACTGCAGGAGAGGGACTGTTACCAAAGATATGTACCCGCATGCGGTACTCCGCGATATCTTTTGTGGGGTCATTGTCAATAAACCAAAGAAATCTTAAAAAGTTTCTATGTTCCTCTTTAACGAGAAAACAATGAAACATCTGCTGGATGTCCGCCATGAAGGCAACGGAGTCTTTACGAAAACGAAGCAGTACTCCTAGGAGTCTGTTGTTAAGATCAGGACCTGAGAGCAGGACATCATTTAAGGAGACGCCTTCATATTTGGCGCTAGAGTCAAACACTACTCTAATTTGGCCTGGTTTCTTTGGGTGGTAAACCCCGAATATGGGTAAATACCAACATTCCTCTGAGTTTTTAAGGGTGGGGGCTACCTCAGCATGACCGTTCTCAAATATTCTTCTCATGAAAGTAAAGAAGTGGTCTCTCATTTCTGGCTTCTTATGGAAGGTACGTCTTAGAGAGACAAAACGCCTGTAGACTTGCTCTCTGTTGTTAGGCAGACGTTGCCTTTGAGGTCTGAAGGGAAGAGGTGCGACCCAACTATTTGTCTCATCCTTAGTGATTTCCTTTTCCATGGTCTCTAAAAACAATCTGTCTTCATGGGACATTGCTACCTGATTGTCCTCCCTGGTCCTTTGGAACACTGAGCAACCTAGGTGATCTTTGTCACTATCACAAGCTATGTTGTGGTTTAAAGAGCCTATGAAGGAACAAGGTAGGTGAGTACTATGTGGCAATTCCTTTATGAGGAAGTTGTTTTCACATGGTTGGAAGATAGAGGGACGTCCATTTTCTAATGTGCTAGTAAGCATGCTATTAATGGAAGTTGGTTTGTGTATGCTTCCTAAGCAGACATCTCCTATTATGACCCACCCTAGGTCATGTCTTTGGGCATAAGGAGCATGGTGTGGGCCATTAATCTGTTCTCTGGTTTTGTGAACTTGTAAGATATCTCTCCCAAGGAGTAAGACTATCTGAGTGTTAGGATCGAGCTCTGGCAAGAGATGGGCTATACGCTCCAAATGGGGGTGATGCTTAGCTACATCTGGTGTAGGGATCTCATGTCTATTATCAGGGATCTGGTTACATTCGGTAATAGTTGGTAAGGAAAGACATGTCTTACCATCTATGGACTCAATCAGGTAGCCACTAGCTCTCCTCCCCGCTGTTTCTACAGTGCCCGCACAAGTCTTTAGAGAATAAGGAGTGCTGGGCCCTTTAATGTTGAAAATATCAAAGAAAGTAGATTTGGCTAGGGACGCATTACTTTGGTCATCTAGAATGGTGTATACATTGATGGCTTTGTCTCTGCAGCCCTTTGGGTATACCTTTGCTAGGCAGATCTTTGAGCAGGACCTGCCACCTATGGCTCTCTTGCAGACTTCGGTGCATTGTGAAGTAACTGCTGGTGGGTTGGCTTCAGAGTTTCTTTCCTCCCCGCCATGCTCTCTGGCACTGTTACTCTGTGATAAGGCCCATGAGAAAGGCCCAGGATGTAGAGCCGTGTTGTGATCTGTGTTGTTGCATTCTGTGCATTTTACACTAACCTGACAGTCCTTGGCAATATGTGATGTTGATGAGCAGCACTTGTAGCAAATGCGGTTCTCCTTCAGGAAGGCTTTGCGATCTCTTATGGACATTTCTCTAAAGGCTCTGCACTTCAGAAGAGGTGTGGCTTCTTGTGCAGAGGGCACTGCTTACCAGGATCTTTGACTGTTTCCAGGTTAGAGGAGCTGTAGTACCTGTAAGAATCTGCAGGTGAAATGTTAGTTTTGTGCACTGCTACTGATCCTTTGTAAGGTCTGTGGTCAGAGGGAGTGACATAAGACTGTGATAGGTCAAAGCTAGGGTCATTACGGATGTTGGCCTCTAGGCTTACAAAGTCAACAAACACACTGAAAGGAGGGAATGGCACATTGTAGGTATGTTTGTACCTTGACCCATGGGAGACCCATTTCTCCTGCAGGTTGTGGGGAAGCTTTAATACGATCGGCTTGACGCCTCTGGCAGTGTCGAGGAAAGCAAGCCCTGGTAAATCCCCCTCTGCTTTGGCAACCTGTAATTCCATCAGTAGATCACTTAAATCCCTAAGTTTCTGGAAACCTTTGCTAGTTATTTTAGGGAATTCGTCAATTCTTTTAAACAACGCATCCTCTATGACCTCTGCAGAACCATAACATTGATCAAGTCTATCCCAGATCATTTTTAGACCAGTCTCTGGGTAGTTTATATTAATGTCTCTAATTCTCTTGGCATGTTCCACAGAGTCTTTTCCAAGCCGATCAACAAGGAAGTCTATCTCCTCCCTACATGACAGGCCCAAGTCTCTTGTAATGTTATAAAAGGAGGACCGCCATGCTCTATAGTTTTCAGGGCGATCACTGAACTTCGCCAGTCCCTTTGTAACTAGCTCTCGTTTAGTAAAGAACCTGGCAAAGTCTGTTGTGGCTTGGTTATAACTAGGGTTGGTTGGAGGTGTGGAGTCACGGTGTGGCTGTGGTGTGCGATCATACCTGTATGGAGTCTCTGATTTAGGCCAGCCCGTGTCATACTGTCTTGTGGAATAAGGTGGCTCTGCAAGCTGGACTGGAAGCTGGCTTCCTTTGGATGCAGGGAAGTTAGCTCGAGCTTTGTCATGTGGCTCTGTGCTCTCTTGTTTGCAGGACTGGGTTCCATGTGTGACTCTTTCTTTTGGATGGTATGATTTTTCTGTGGCATAGGTGACAACTTCGGTTCCTGGGAATGGATCAGCATTGCTGTTTGGTCTAGAGTGTTGAAGGACGTACTCTGAAGTGCATCGTTCAGGATCTTGCTGGTCGAGTTCTGGGCTAAGCACACTGCTGTGACTTTTAGTTTCTGGGTATTCTATTGCTTCCAAGAACTCTGCTTCAGCTATGGCGGCTGCCGCTTCCTTCTCTACAGCGAGTTTCTCTAGCTTTGCATCTAAGAGGACTTTTTGCATTTCTAGTGAAGCCTGTTCTTCTTTCATCTTCATTTCTAGTGAAGCCTTTTCTTCTTTCATCTTCATTTCTTGCTCAGCAAAGGCTGCTTTGACCTTTGCTGCTTCTGCCTTTGCGCTGGCAATGGCGGCTGCGCTGCTAACGGAAGCCGACTTGGAGGAACCATTCTTCTCTGATCTTGTCTTGTAGCTCAATACTGTGCTTCGCGACATGGTATTGGTAAAGACACCTAACTGCGTGTACTGTGGAATGCAGGTCGCTGTGCTTAAAGAGCGGTCACGGTATGCAATCAAATATGTCTAAATTGCTTGAAGCAGCTATCCCTTGGTAGCACTGGACTGTATAGAAGTCGCTGTGGTGTCCGTTTGCAGGTATTTGCGTGGACTGTAACAGACTTCTGTGTAGTCAGATGTGCCCCTCTTGCTAGAAGTCGTCGTTTACTGTCCTGTTCTCACAACATGTACCCCCGGGGTCTATATGCAGTTCAACAGGCAGATATCACCATTCTACTAGTTAATAAATTGAGACTTGTATCTGTAATCTGTGGCTTTATTAACCGGCAGTAGATAAGGTAAACTATATAAAAGAGAACATACAAAGGACTGAATGTACAGGATACATGTACACAAAGCTTATAGGAAAACACTAATTAATCCCTTACCAACGATGCTTGAGTAAAGAGGCACATAATGTGCAGCTGCTCCTTCCATGAGGTGAAGGAATATGGCAGCAGGCTCAGTCTCTTTCCCACAAAGCCCTGGGAGCAGGAAGTTGTCACCTAATTAATATTCATGACTTTAACAAAGTGATTACAGCAAAAGGTCACTAGGTGGTGCTGCAGGCACACATATGAATACACATAACAGAAAACTATGCAAATTGGTTCTGAACAGAAGACAGTACAGGCCCATCTTATCCTTTATCCCTTGGGAATGATCTGACAAATTAAAACAGCAGATACCTGAAATAGCAGAGCCCCTATACCATGTTGTAATAGCAGTTAATCAATGGTTGCCCTATTCTGTAGAATTGCCTTCTTATATGACTGTATATCTAGCAATGTGTCCTGAAAGATTGCCCTAGTGACATTTATTTCTTTTACCATAAAGCAAGCAAGCCTTTAGATTGTCTTGTGGTTCTATGCAGCTAACCCTGGTACTCCTACCATTGATATTGCCAGGCTTAAGTACTCTGTTTCTGAGAGAAGGTTCACATTATAATTACAATCTTCCGGTAACTGCACAGAAGATTCTCGTGTATAACGTGTTCGTGTTGCAGGAAGTAATGGTAGCATGGCTAATGTTAACCTATCTATTGTGCAGGGTCCATCTGTAATGTTTTCTGGTATGTACGTGTGTAACTAAAGTTTCCGCATGCTAACATGTTTGTCTAAGGATGGCACTATCTTTGTGATATTACATAGCATTTTTCTTCCTGATATAATCTTTTTGCAACTACTTACGCCCCGTTGGCAAATATGTTTTGGTCTTATTTTGTTGCTTTGCTTGTATGCAAGGAGGTAGTTTTTCATCACAAGTGAAATTCTAGCATACTTCTGAAGCTGTGACTAGACCTGTAATTATTCTGATTAAATTACTTTGTAGATATCTATGTGTAGAGCAATTATAGCAGACATAATAAGAATTCACATGTCCATATCTAACATCATGTTCTTCTAAATCAGTGTCATTCCACACTGGGAACGCAGGAGCCCTGTCCATATAGACACTGGAGTGGGCACTGCTACCAGGCAGGTTTCTAGAATATTGGATGCAGACAAGGTGGTTTGAAGACAGAAATCAGTTAGGTTCAGGGTCCTGGCCAGGTACAGCCACAGATTCTCCTTTGTCTTCCACAGGTTGTTCTCCCCTCTGCATCCTGTTGTTAGGTACGTCTGTCTGTCCCATGATCACAGAACAGTTATTAGGATGCATAAGGCTGCAATTGTCAGAACTGCACATCTCAGCCATTTTATGGAATTCTCTGAATGTGTCATCTTGTTGGGGTTCAAGGCTGTCTGCCTACGTTAGTACCCCTTCTTGTCGTTCCTTCTCGGTTGCCTTGTTCATCTCTACCAATTTTATTTGCGTAGCGTGGATCCACGTGGGCGATTGCTCTGTCAGCACTGCTGTCCTGGTTACTGCCACGACGGTGGTGGGGGTGCTGTAGGCAAATTCACCCGGTCTTTTCCCCTTTTTCAGTATCTTCACCAGCACAATATCACCGGACCTGAAAGGGTGCGTGGGATCCTGTGGAAGAGAGGGAGATTTACAAGCAACTTTTTCCTAAGTTTTGCTAAGGATTCAGATAAGATGAGTAACGTATTCCTCCCTAATCTGGTCAATGTCTCCTTTCTGTGAAGGCTCAATTACCAAGGGGCAACCCCACCTAGGGATAATTTGTTGGGTGAGTATTTTTGCTGTTGTTTTTGCATCCTCTGCCCTGGTGGGGAATACTTCTGGCCATCTTGAGAACATGTCTACTATTACCAATGCATATTCTTGTTTACCCTTTGTTTTGGGGATATGTGTGTAGTCTACCTGCAGATGGGTAAAAGGTGTAGTAGGGTAGTCCAGGCACTGATGTGGGATCTTAAGAGGGTTGTTTGGATTGTTTCTCAAACATGTAAGACATCTCCCTACATAATCAGCTACCAGTTTATTCATGTTGGTGATGTAAAAGTTTTGACCAAGTTTGTATGCTGTTGTATTCTACACCATGAAAATGAGAAATGAGGAGGGGAGCACTATGTTGCGGTATACAGGGTTTCCCCTCTTTGCAGATCAATCCAGTTTGTGGATTTTTCTGCAACACAGGGTACACCCAGTCTTTCTCTTCTTCCTGTGATGCATATCGTTGCAGGTCAGTGATCATTTGGACCGTGTTCAAAGAGGGTGGTTTGAGGCATGCCATTTCCCATGAATCTTTGTGAATCCTAGTGGGGTTTTCTTTTGTAACTTGTTTCGCTATCTTGTCAGCTAAAGCATTTCCCTGGGACACTCTATCCTTGCCCTGTGTGTGTGCCTTGCAATGTACTATGGCCAGACTAGAGGGTAGTTTAAGGGCAGCTAAAAGATCATTAATGAGAAGTGAATGAGAGATCTTCTTCCCATCTGCAACAGTGAACCCCCACCTTTGCCACATTACTCCATGATCCCACACTACCCCATGTGCATATCTAATGTCTGTGTAGATTGTGACTGGTTTGTCTGTATGTAGAGTACATGCTCTGGTGAGTGCAATTAGTTCGGCAGCCTGGGCTGATTGGACATGTATTGGTCTTGCTTCTAACACTATGTCGGGTAACATGACTATGGCATAGGCTGCGCAGAAGACAGTATCGAGTGGGCGTGAGCATGAGCCGTCAACAAATACTTCAGGTGCCCCTGTCACAGGCATTGCTGACAAATCCATTCTGGGGGAAGTCTCATTCTCTAACACTTTGAGGCAATCATGTGCGTCGGGCAGGGCGTCTTCTTCTCCTTTTAGCCCTATGAGTGCATTCAATATCGGTGCTGGCCCTGCTGAATGTGGGGCATATTTGATTTGTAAGGAAGGGTCACTTAACAAGAGTATCTCATATCCTGACAGTCGCTGGGCTGACATGTGTTGGGTGTGTATGCCTCGTAGTAACCCCACTACATCATGAGTTGTGTATAGGATGGTGGGGTACCCCAGTGTGAGGGGGGTCTCGAGCTCCACCATCATAGCACAAGCCGCAAGAGTACGCAGACATGCCGGCATGCCTTGTACGGATACCGGCATTATCTTTGAGAAAAAAGCACAAGGACGCAACTTGCCTCCATGTTCTTGTGTTAGCACCCCCGCCATGGTTTTACAATTTTGGAGCGCAAACATGTGGTACGGCAGCTTATAGTCAGGGAGGCCCAATCCTGGGCTACACATCAGAGAACATTTTAACATATCAAAAGCATTCAACATTTCCTCAGACCATCTTATGAGCTCTGGTTTGTCTTCCAGAGTGGCTTGCCTCAGGATATTATCATAGTAGGAACAGTCAAGGATCCATTATGTGCAATAATTTATCATACCAAGGAAGGACAACATTTCCTTCTTGGTGTGTGGGGTGACCAGTCCCGCTACAGACTGGACTCGCTCCGGACTGATCCGCCTTTCCCCTTCTGTGAGGACAAAGCCCAAGTACTCAACTTGCTTTTTACACCATTGCATTTTCTTGCGTGACACCTTGTGTCCACATTCTGATAACCATTTTAACAAAGATACACCATCAGTAACATTGGCCTCCTCTGACATACTGCACACTAACAAATCATCCACATATTGTATCAGCACCGAACCTAGGGGGGGGTGCCATGGTTTAAAAGTGGATTGGAGGACAATGCTGTACACAACTGGTGAATCAGCATATCCCTGTGGCATCTGGCCCCAGGTTAGCTGCCGTCCCTCAAAGAAAAAAACCAAAAAGTAGTCTGGTACTCTTATTAACTGGGATTGAGAAGAAGACATTCTTCAAATCAATAACTCTAAACCAGGCGGCTTCTGCGGGGATGGAGGATAAGAGGGGGGTGATGTCTGGTACTATGGGTGCAATGGGTACAATGAGATTGTTGATTGCCCTCAAATCCTGTAGAGGGGTCCGACTCTCTCAAAGGTACCTTGTACAAATCTTTGTTTAACACACTAGAGGTGGCACCGCTGTCTACCATAAACCCTTAAGTAAGATGATAGGCATGTCTTTCCAGTGTGATGTGACCTGTGTGAAAGTTGGGGTGACTGCCTCCGGGCCCCGTCAGTAGGCTTGTTGATTGTTCCAGTCAATAGGGGATCTGGGCTGGTTCTGTGTGTTCTGTCTCGGCTGTTGTTGGTTATGTGCTACCTGCACTGATGTGTTTCTACATGGTGCCGTGCACTGCCTTGCCCAGTGTCCTTCCTGCCCACAATTATAACAGCTGGTGTTTGAATATGGGTCTACGATCAGTTCTCTGTCTCCTTGTCTGTAGTAACCACCTCTCCCCCTGCGTCTGCCTCTACCCCTCCCTCTTGTGCCTGCATACAAGTGTGTAGCTGGGAGTTTCCTCACATCAAAACATCCCGCTGCTTGCTTTTCATAAAGATGTTTCTCAAAGTTTTACATTGAGGATCAGTTCATCAGACAGGTTGTTAATGAATGTGGAAATGATTAAGCTGTCATTCTGGTGCACAGGTAAACCAGCCTCCAGATTCCAGCAATCCATGAATCGTTTCCAGAATTCAGTGACAGTCTCTGCAGATTTTTGTTTACATGCCACTGCTACAGGGAGTGAGGACTTCTGTTTGAACACTTCACTCATGTGTTCCTGTACCTGTGTCCATATCTCTTTTATGCCATCGGGCGTGTTACAGGTGTAATTATCTGCCTCTGAGTTTGGTTGGATTTCTGAGATGGTTTTCACCTTTTTCCAATCCCATTCTGTGTGTGTACCTATATTTCGATCAGCAGCCTCCATTGTCTCAGTCCACCCTGCTAAGTTGCCTACCCATGGGTTTACTAAATAGTAGTTGGTAGGACCAACTCTTAAAACATAAATTTTTCATGTTTCACCTGGTTCAGGTTTGGGGTAATGAGTCTTGGATCCCCGCCCTCCCATTGTTGTAATCAGAGAATATTTGGAACAATATCTGCCCAGGGCTGGCTGTGCTGGATATAAGGAATATTCCTCTGAATCCCTAACGACTAGCGCTGTTTTGAATCGCCACTTGCGTTAGGTATTTCTGGGTTATAACGGATTTCTCCTCGCCAGAATACCGGGGCGTCTAACGATTCTCACAACGCATACAAGTTTACTCAACACAATTTCACAGAGTATTAATAACAATGAAGAGCGACTGTGCACTTAACACCCAGTCTGCAGTTCATACAAACAGATAATCTTATACTTCTACAAGATCTTATAACATCTATGCATATTTGACAATTAAGAGTTAATCGAAGCTTTGACTTCCCTGTTCCCTGAACAGCGGTATTTTGGAGTGCACTCCCCTCTTTGTATCTATGCACAACTCCCTGAGTTGTGTTACGTGTGTCCCTGACACAGCTTCTGTAGCTCTCTAGTCTAAAATAGGGTTCATCTGTACTTACTATTGTAGATTGAGACGTGGCCGGTGCCCTCGGATCGGGCAGGGGACAAAAATCAATGTCACTTCTCACCAGACCCGAGGACGACCTCTCGATCCCGGATTCGAGCCCCCAAATTGATAGGATGATAATAAAAGATGACTAGATGCATCAGCTTGGATTAAGTCTTTTCTGGCGCCAGGAGAGTGAATGACCATATCAGACACGACACATATGATGATTAAAATCACTCTGTTTATTTATAATAAGGTTCAAGCTTATATAGGACATTATACGCCCTTTCATTATTCAATAATCTTTTTCCAAACAATATAGCCTTCAATCATAATGAGACACATACCGTCATACAACATACTTTCCCCAGTTACATCCTGGCCTTCATGCTCCACGTACTAGCTGACACGGACAAGATAAGGAATTCCGGTTAGATACTCGGCTGCCCAGAACATTTGGTTATGACAGAATGTTCTTACACAAAGTTCAAGACAGCATATTCATTCATGCGCCAGGCAAGGGATGTGCGTCAAACCGGCTAGTTCCAGAGCTGCAACGAGATTTCGCCCATTATCGCACACCACCAGGCCGGGCTTGAGGCCCACCGGCAGCAACCACTCGTCGGTCTGTTGTTCAATACCCCGCCACAACTCCTGCGCGGTGTGGGGCTTGTCCCCCAAACATATGAGTTTCAGAACGGCCTGCTGACGTTTACCCCAGGCTGTGCTGAAGTTGGTGGTGAAGGTGTGGCTGACTGGATGAGCTGGTGGAAGCAGAGGAGGAGGAAGCCGAGTAGAAGGAGGAGGCTACAGGAGGCAAAGAATGATGCCCTGCGATCCTTGGCGGCGGAAGGACGTGCGCCAAGGAACTCTCCGCCTGCGGCCCAGCCGCCACTACATTTACCCAGTGTGCAGTAAGGGAGATATAGCGTCCCTGGCCGTGCTTACTGGTCCACGTATCTGTGGTTAAGTGGACCTTGCCACAGATGGTGTTGCGCAGTGCACACTTGATTTTATCGGATACTTAAATGTGCAGGGAAGGCACGGCTGTCTTCGAGAAGTAGTGGATGCTGGGAACAACATACTGTGGGACAGCCATCGCCATCAGCTATTTGAAGCTGTCTGTGTCCACCAGCCTGAATGACAGCATTTCAAAGGTCAGTAGTTTAGAAATGCTGGCATTCAGGCCCAGGGCTCGAGGGTGGCTAGGTGGGAATTTACGCTTTCTCTCCAAGGTTTTTGAGATGGAGAGCTGAACGCTGCCGTGTGAAATGGTGGAGACAGGGCCGGTTCTAGGTGAAATGGGGCCCGGGGGCGAAAAACATTAAGGGGCCCCCCTCCATGTCACGTCATCAATCACCCCGTTCGCGTCACATTATTCCCCCACCCTTATGTCAGCATACATAAATACAATGCCCCATACCCCCCCCCCCCCCCTCCTCCGAATGGCACATTTCTCCTCATGTATGGGCCAGTGTCAGCAGCACATCTCTTCCCCCCCTCCCTCGCCCCATGGCTCATTTCTCCAGCACATCTGCACATCTCCCCCCCATGGCTCATTTCTCCTCCAGTACAGATGCACATCTCCCCCATGCTCCCCCAAATGGTTAATTTCTCCAGGACTCCAGCACAGACTAGTCAGTCTACAATGCACATTTCCACACCCCACAATTTACCTAGAACAGATATTCACCCCCTTGTTCCTTCCCTTCCCTGTGTATGGTCACTGGTGGGCAGAGCAGAGACTCTGAGAGCCACAGAGGAGTAGAAGTCAGCAGGCGGCAGCCACGGTGAGCAAGGGCAGTGCGCACTGCGCTCGCTCCTTCTTCTTCTGGTTCTAGGGGCGGGGCTCTAGCGACGTCAAGACCGCGAAGACGTGCCTGTGCGGCGGCACGCCCTGAGCCCCAGCAGCCACTGCTCTCTTAAAGAGGCAGAGAGGCGCTCAGAGCAGCCGCGGCGCGGCCCGCCAAATATCCAATTGTAGTAAGTTAGTTGCGGGCCGGCGCTGCTTGGGGGCCCCTAAGGACTTGGGGGCCTGGGGGCAATTGCCCCCCTTGCCTCTATGGAAGCGCCGGCCCTGGGTGGAGATGCTTGGTGACACAGGTGGTGGTGTCGGTGGCACATCCTCTGTTTGGTGGGCGGCAGGTGCCAACTTTCCTCCCGAGGCGGAGGAAGAGGCCGAGGCAGCAGCAGAAGAGGGAGCAGGGGGAGCCAGAGTGAGTTCCTTGCTTTTAAGGTGTTTACTCCACTGCAGTTCATGCTTTGCATGTAGATGCCTGGTCATGCAGGTTGTGCTAAGGTTCAGATGGCACAGCGTGCAAACCACTCGGGTCTTGTTGTCAGCACATTGTTTAAAGAAGTGCCATGCCAGGGAACTCCTGACTTTTGGGGTGCTCGGTCCCTGGTGGCGGTGGCCAGTAGCAGGCGAACTCTCTTGGAGGCGGCTGTTCTGCTTTTGCCCCCTGCTCTCTCTTTTGCTACGCTGTTGGCTCGGTCTCACCACTGCCTCTTCCTCTGAACTATGAAAGTCAGTGGCACGACCTTCATTCCATGTTGGGTCTAGGACCTCATCGTCCCCTGCATCGTCTTCCACACAGTCTTCCTCCCTGACCTCCTGTTCGGTCTGCACACTGCAGAAAGATGCAGCAGTTGGCACCTGTGTTTCGTCATCATCAGAGACGTGCGGACTCCGATGAGGTGGTATTCCCATGTCCTCATCATCAGTTGTTGTGCATCAGTGCATTCTATGTCTTCCACCACTGGGGAAGGGCTAGGTGGATTCCCTTGGGAAACCCTGCCAGCAGAGTCTTCAAACAGCATAAGAGACTGCTGCATAACTTGAAGCTCAGACAGTTTCCCTGATATGCATGGGGATGATGTGACAGACTGATGGGCTTGGTTTTCAGGTGCAACATGTGCGCTTTCTGCAGAAGACTGGGTGGGAGATAATGTTGTGAACATGCTGGATCCACTGTCGGCCACCCAATTGACTAGCGCCTGTACCTGCTCAGGCCTTACCATCCTTAGAACGGCATTGGGCCCCACCAAATATCACTGTAAATTCTGGCGGGTACTGGAAACTGAGGTAGTTGGTTCACTAGGACGTGTGGCTGTGGCAGAATGGCCACGTCCTCTCCCAGCACAAGAGGGTACACTAACACCACCACGACCAGCGTCCGCGTCCCTTACTAGATGTTTTCCTCATTGTTACCGTTCACCAAGCACCACAATAAGAAAAAAATATTTGGCCCAATGTATTGATTTCAAATTCAGGCCTTTTTTACAGGCACCTAACACTATCTGCCTATTTATTTATGTAGCGTATTACACTAATCCAGGCACAGCAGTAACCACTGATTTAGGGAATATCTCTTTTTGGGCTAGTATTTAGGCCCTGGATGAAAGGTATCCTTTATGGACAGATTTACAATTGGCCTGCAACAGCTCGAACACCAGATTCAGGGTATTGCTATTTTGGCAATTGAATTTAACCCCAGAACAAAATATATGTTTTGGCGGACACTATTATACTTTGCCAGCCACAGCTGAAACCACTGATTTATGGTATTGCTATTTTGGCAATTGAATTTCACCCCAGAACAAAATATATGTTTTGGCGGACACTATTATATTTTGCCAGCCACAGCTGAAACCACTGATTTATGGTATTGCTATTTTGGCAATTGAATTTCACCCCAGAACAAAATATATGTTTTGGCGGACACTATGAATCTTGGCCTGCAACAGCTGGGAGACCAGATTCAGGGTATTGCTATTTAGGCAATTGAATTTCACCCCAGAACAAAATATATGTTTTGGCGGACACTATGAATCTTGGCCTGCAACAGCTGGGACACCAGATTCAGGGTATTGCTATTTTGGCAATTGAATTTCACCCCAGAACAAAATATATGTTTTTATGGACACTATGAATCTTGGCCTGCAACAGCTGGGACACCAGATTCAGGGTATTGCTATTTTGGCAATTGAATTTCACCCTAGAACAAAATATATGTTTTTATGGACACTATGAATCTTGGCCTGCAACAGCTGGGACACCAGATTCAGGGTATTGCTATTTTGCCAATTGAATTTAACCCCAGAACAAAATATATGTTTTGGCGGACACTATTATATTTTGCCAGCCACAGCTGAAACCACTGATTTATGGTATTGCTATTTTGGCAATTGAATTTCACCCCAGAACAAAATATATGTTTTGGCGGACACTATTATATTTTGCCAGCCACAGCTGAAACCACTGATTTATGGTATTGCTATTTTGGCAATTGAATTTCACCCCAGAACAAAATATATGTTTTTGCGGACACTATAAATATTGGCCTGCAGCAGCTGGGACACCAGATTCAGGGTATTGCTATTTTGGCAATTGAATTTCACCCCAGAACAAAATATATGTTTTGGCGGACACTATTATACTTTGCCAGCCACAGCTGAAACCACTGATTTATGGTATTGCTATTTTGGCAATTGAATTTCACCGCATAAAATAATCTATCCTTTGCCAGACAGCAGACAGTATTATACTTGGCTAGCCAAAGCTGGAACACCAGATTTATCGGATTGGTATTTGGACAATTGTATTTAACCCCTAATAAAATATAGAAATTGCTATCCTGAGTTTCTAGGGGGGACAATTAGCACAGCCAAGCCCCTGATGTAGGATATAGCAAAAAAAAAAACTAGTATTGATGGATTGATGGACTTGGTGGCAGCTTATTCTGTTGCACCACAAGTCACAAAATGGCCGCCGATTACCCCAGAAAATAAGTGACAGAAAAACACTCTGTGCAGCCTAAAAACCAGTGAGCAAGTAACTAGCAGAAGTTCAATCATTCACAGCTGTAGATCGATCCGTTCATTAGGTGCTGTTGCTGACTTTTCCCTGCCTAAACTCGCCCTCACAGAAGCTGCATTCTTTCCCTACACTAATCAGAGCAGTGTGACGACGGCGCCACGTGACTCCAGCTTAAATAGAGGCTGGGTCACATGTGCACTTGGCTAATCACAGCCATGCCATTAGTAGGCATGGCTGTGATGGGCTCTTAGGGCAAGAAGTAAAACGCTAGCTGATTGGCTGCTGTGCAGCCCTTCAGAAAGCGTGAAGTAATCGCGGAACAACGAACCCGAACCCGAACTTTTTTGAAAATGTCCGGGTTCGGGTCCGTGTCCCGGACACCCCAAAATTCGGTACGAACCTGAACTATGCTCAAACTGTTCGCTCAACACTAGTCTCCAGTGCTGCACACAATACTCCAAATGAGGTCTCACTAGTGCTCTGTAGAGCGGCACGAGCATCTCCCTCTTTCTACTGTTAATGCCTCTCCCTATACACCCAAGCATTCTGTTGGCATTACCTGCTGCTCTATGACATTGTCTGCCCACCTTTAGGTCGTCTGATATAATGACCCCTAAATCCCTTTCCTCAGATACTGAGGTTAGTACTGTATCACTGATTTTATATTCCGCTCTTGGGTTTTTACGCCCCAGGTGCATTATCTTGCACTTATCGACATTAAATTTTAGTTGCCAGATTTTTGACCATTCCTCTAGTTTTCCTAAATCCTTTTCCATTTGGTGTATCCCTCCAGGAACATCAACCCTGTTACAAATCTTTGTGTCATCAGCAAAAAGACACACCTTAAGGCCTTTTGCAATTTCGCCGATAAAGATATTAAACAATATGGGTCCCAGCACAGATCCCTGAGGTACCCCACTGGTAACAATACCATGGTCTGAATATACTCCATTGACTACAGCCCTCTGTTTTCTGTCCTTCAGCCACTGCCTAATCCATTCAACAATATGTGAGCCCAAGCTCAATGACTGCAGTTTATTGATAAGCCATCTATGTGGGACAGTATCAAAAGCCTTACTAAAGTCCAGATAAGCGATGTCTACTGCACCTCCGCCATCTATTATTTTAGTCACCCAATCAAAAAAGTCAATAAGATTAGTTTGACATGATCTCCCTGAAGTAAACCCATGCTGTTTTTTATCAATCAACCCATGGGTTTTTAGATGTTCCACAATCCTCTCCTTGAGTATGGTTTCCATTAATTTCCCCACTATTGATGTCAGGCTTACTGGCCTATAGTTGCCCGATTCCTCTCTACTACCTTTCTTGTGAATTGGCATAACGTTTGCTAATTTCCAATCTTCTGGGACGACACCTGTTACCAGTGATTGGCTAAATAAATCTGTTAATGGTTTGCTAGTACACCTCTAAGCTCTTTTAATAGCTTTGGGTGTATCCCATCAGGCCCCTGTGATTTATTTGTGTTAATTTTAGACAGCTGACTTAGAACCTCTTCCTCTGTAAAGACACATGCATCAAATGATTCATTAGTCTTCCTCCCTAACTGAGGTCCTTCTCCTTCATTTTCCTTTGTAAAAACTGAACAGAAGTATTCATTGAGGCAGTCAGCTAGTTCTTTATCCTCTTCCATATGCCTTCCTTCTTTTGTTTTTAATTTGGTAATTCCTTTTTTAATTTCCTTTTTTCATTTGAGTATCTGAAGAATGTCTTATCATCTTTTTTCACTGACTGAGCTAATTTCTCTTCTGCCTGAGCTTTAGAAGCTCTTATAACTTGCTTGGTCTCTCTCTGCCTCATCTTTAGATTTCCCGGTCATCCTAGTTTTGGGTGTTTTTATACTTGCTAAATGCCATTTGCCTTTTTGTTTTTAATGATTTTGGCCACTTCTGCTGAGTACCACAGTGGTCTCTTCCTTTTTTTGCCTTTACTGACAAGCCTAATGCACTTGTCTATTGCCTTCAGTAGTGCCAATTTTAAGTAGTCCCATTTCTCTTGGACTCCATTGAAATTGTTCCAGTCTGATAGGGACTCGTGATACCACTGATCTCATTTTAAAAAGTCTGTTTTCCGAAAATCTAAAACTTTTGTTTTTGTGTGGAGTGACTCAGTCACTGTACTTATAGTAAACCTCACTGACTGGTGATCACTGGATCCTAAGCTTTCCCACATTGTTTGAAGAAGTGCCATGCCAGAGAACTCCTTGAAGCTGCCTTTGGGGTGCTGGGTCCCTGGTGGCGCTGGCCAGTAGCAGGCCAACTCTCTTGGCAGCGGCTGTTCTGCTTTTGCCCCCTGCTCCCTCTTTTGCTTCGCTGTTGGCTCGGTCTTACCACTGCCTCTTCCTCTGAACTATGAAAGTCAGCGGTATGACCTTCATTCCATGTGGGGTCTAGGACCTCATCGTCCTCTGCATCGTCTTCCTCCCAGTCTTCCTCCCTGACCTCCTTCTGTTCAGTCTGCACACTGCAGTAAGACAAGGCAGTTGGCACCTGTGTCTCTTCATCATCAGAGACGTGCTGACTCTGATGAGGTGGTATTCACATGTCCTCATCATCAGGAAACATAAGTGGTTGTGCGTCAGTGCATGCTATGTTTTCCACCACTAGGGAAGGGCTAGGTGGATGCCCTTGGAAAACCCTGCCAGCAGACTCGTCAAACAGCATAAGAGACTGCTGCATAACTTGAGGCTCAGACAGTTTCCCTGATATGCATGGGGGTTATGTGACAGACTGATGGGCTTGGACTTCAGTCACCATCTGTGCGCTTTCTGCAGAAGACTGGGTGGGAGATAATTTTGTGAACATGCTGGATCCACTGTCGGCCACCCAATCTACTAATGCCTGTACCTGCTCAGGCCTTACCATCCTTAGAACGGCATTGGGCCCTACCAAATATTGCTGTAAATTCTGGCGGGTACTGGGACCTGAGGTTGTTGGTTCACTACTTTGTGTGGCTGTGGCAGAATGGCCACATCCTCTCCTAGCACCAGAGGGTCCACTAACACCACAACAACCGCGTCCTTGTCCCTTACTAGATGTTTTCCTCATTGTTACCGTTCACCAAGCACCTCAATAAGAAAAAATATATTTGGCCCAATGTATTGATTTCAAATTCAGGCCTTTTTTTACAGGCACCTAACACTATCTGCCTATTTATTTATGTAGCGTATTACACTAATCCAGGCCCAGCAGTAACCACTGATTTAGGGGAATATCAATTGTAGGCATAGTATTTACACCGTGGATGGACAGATTTACACTTGGAGATGCACAGTAGCGTGTGAAAAAATATGTAGGATTATGCCTTCAGCAATTGTATTTCAACACTTTGTGTAATATACCCGTATATACGTTATCGTGTGAAGTAATTGAGGATGACCCTCTCAGCACTTGTATATACACCTTGAGTGTAATATACCCTTTTACAGACCGAAATACACTATGAGATGCACAATAGTGCATGCAGATTTACAGGATTATGCTTTCAACAATTGTAATGTAACACTTTTTGTAATATACCCTTTTACGGAAAGAAATATACTTGGAGATGCACGCTGAGTGTAATATACCCTTTTACGGACAGATTAACACTTGGCCTGCAACAGCTGGAACACCAGATTCAGGGTTTTGCTACTGTATATTGGCAAGTGAGTTTCACCCCAGAACAAAATCTATCCTTTGACGGATACTATTAAACTTGTCCAGTCACAGCTGGAACACCAGATTTACTGTATTTATATTTTTGCAACTGTATTTCACCCCAGAACAAAATCTATCCTTTGATGGACACTATGAAAATTATCCATAGAAATCAAAATAGCGATGGCAGAATCTCCCATAACTTCATCTTTATTGACGACTTCACAGGCATACAAAAATGAGCAACGTTTCAGCTGTGCAACATCCATTGTCAAGCATAAAACAATATAACATCTGTGCATATAAATACTAAAACACAGGTCCACCCACAGTTGTCTAAACCAATCAGGGTACACCCTGAACATGCCCATATCTCTCACTACCTATCTTTACATCCATTACCACGTTGTTTAACTATCACCTGTGTACCTATCACCTTATTAATGCTGGTGAGGGAGACACATCCTTTCTAAGTGCACTATCTATTGATATGCTCAAGCACAAATATGAGCAGGAGGCTAAGAGACTTAGCACTATGGAGCTACACCTCATTACCTTTAAGGAAATATTTTAAAAATCAACTGATCCCTAGGGGATTGAGATCTCATCTGCGCCCTAACCTGTTCCCCAACAATGTGGAGTTTTGTAGAGAATTTGAGGCAGTAAATAAAAAGTATTCGTTTGAGCTCATGCTTCTGAACATTGATCATTTACAAAAAGAGGTGGACACTATAAAAAATTCCCTAAGTACATTGGAAAACCAGATACAGAGTCTTCTGAGTACTGAGGACTTTACGGGTCGAAAGGAGAAAGTGACACAACATGTACAGAGGCATAGAGCTGAAGTTGAACGCATGAAAAGGGATAAATGGCATAGAGATCTGGACGATTACCAATCTGGTAGAGTCTATAACTGGCAATCATCGCAATCACAAAATACATCCAGGCGAAGGAAGGGCAGAAGATTTGACCACGGTCGATTTGGTTTCACCACAGGGGAATCAGACTCCACTGATGAGTCGGTATCATCTAATTTTTTAGGGGCAACAAGAAAGCGAGAAGAGGTGGATGCCGAAGGGGCGGTAGAAAACATCACCGACCCCTTAAAAGATCTACCACCGAGCCAATCTGGGCCCAACAGGGGCCGACCGACGAGACGCAATCAGAGGAGATGAGGGATCTGGTGGGGAACATTTCCTCAGTAGAACTGAGTCACGATCAAATACGTGTTTTGAGCCGTGGTGGCCTTACCTTCTGTCCCACAGGTGATCGTGATTGGTTTGAATTTGAATTGGACTTACAACGCTTTTTTAGGAGGCTAAGATTGAAAGCATTTTTTTCTGTGACAAATACCACAAATGTTGGGTTAAAAAAGAATGTTGAAAATGGTGAACTGTCATGTAAACTATATGGTCTAAGGCAGTGGTGCCCAACCATTTTTCATCCGAGGCCGCACTAGATTTGGTATAAATTTCACGGGCCGGAACCAAGTAGCTTTGCTAGAAAGAAATGCCCCTGTGAGGAGTGCGTGTTAGCATAACTACTGTGAAGAGCGAACATATCTGGCCATTATTACAGTGAGGGGCACGTGTGCATTACTGCTGTGAAAGGGGCACATATCTGACATAACTACTGTGAGGGGCACATTCCTGGGCATAACTACTGTGAAGAGGGCACACATTGGGGCATAACTACTGTGAAGAGGCACATATTTGGGCATAACTACTGTGAATAGGGCACATATCTGGCCATTATTGCTGTGAGGGGCCAGATATACAGTAGTTATGCCATATATGTGCCCTCTTCACTTTAGTAATGCCTCCTCACAGCAATAATGGCCAGATATATGCCCTCTTCACTGTAGTAATGCCCAGGTATGTGCCCCCTCACAGTAGTTATGCCAGATATGTGCCCTCTTCACTTTTGTAATGCTCACATGTGCCTCCTCACAGTAATAATGGCCAGATATGTGCCCTCTTCACGTTAGTAATGCTCACACATGCCCCCTCACAATAATAATGGCCAGATATGCTCACGTGTGCCCCCTCACAGTACTATTGCACACATGTGCCCCCTCACAGTAATAATGGCCAGATATGTGCCCTCTTCACTTCAGTAATGGTCACACGTGCCCCCTCACTGCAGTAGTGGCCAGATATGTGCCCTCTTCATGTTAGTAATGCTCACACATGCCCCCTCACAATAATAATGGCCAGATATGCTCACGTTTGCCCCCTCACAGTACTATTGCACATATGTGCCCCTCACAGCAATAATGGCCAGATATGTGCCCTCTTCACAGTAGTAATGCCCATATACATTACTACTGTGAAGAGAACATATCTGTCCATTATTACTGTGAGGGTATGTGATATATGCATGTCTGTGTATGATGTATGTAGTGCAGCATGTGATGTATACATGTGATGTATGTAGTGCAGTGTGTGATGTATACATGTGTTTGTATGTAGTGCAGTGTGTGATGTATACATGTGTTTGTATGTAGTGCAGAATGTGATGATCACACACTGCACTACATACATCACACATGTATACATCACACACATGTATACATCACACACTGTACTACATATATTCCACACATGTATACATCACACACTGCACTACATACATCACACATGTATACATCACACACTGCACTACATACATCACACATGTATACATCACGCACTGCACTACATACATCACACATGTATACATCACACACTGCACTACATACATCACACATGTATACATCACACACTGCAATACATACATTACACACATCGATACATTACTTACATTACTGTGATGTCACCTTCTTCCGCAGGTCCCTCTTTTTGCCTGGGATGTAAGCTTCGGAACCTCCGCTGCCATGCTTTAGCCACCACCGGAGCTGGCCCCTCTTCCTTTAATCTCCCGCCGCTTCCCTACTGCAGGCACTCTCCGGCGCCCTCCCAGTCCAACCAATAGCAAAGCTCCTTGCTGCCTGGAGCTTTGCTATTGGCTATTGCAGGTACAGGCAGCATCGCTTTGCTGCCTGTGCTGTTTGCAGTGCACCTTGCACTAAAAAAATGAGGGAAAGGTTCGGGTACTGTGCGGGCCGCATGACACGGCTTCGCGGGCCGGATTTGGCCCGCGGGCCGTAGGTTGGGCACCACTGGTCTAAGGAATAAGAGTAACTTCTCACCACCCCATAATAACCATACAGTGGAAGCATATATTGATATTGTAAAAAAGAATATCTCTGAACTACAGGGTACCAAGCCGGCATATCATAGATCTAATGTATCTATTGCAGAGAGACAGGCCATTAAGGAGCTGGAGTGTAACAAACAACTTACAATCATGCCAGCTGATAAGGGGGGAGCCGTCATCGTTATGGATACGTGCAAATATATTGGTGAAATTATGAGACAACTATGTGATGTTGATGTTTATGAGGTTTTGGGTAGTGATCCCAAATGGGACATTATACGTATCATTGGGGTGATTCTGGATAAGGCTAGGGATACAGGAATCATCGATGATGACCTTAATGAATACCTTAGAATCAGCCAACCGGTTACCCAAGTGATATATATACTCCCTAAAATACATAAGAGCTTGGTTGATCCCCTTGGCCGACCCATTGTGTCGGGCAGGGGTTCAATCTTCAATACTGTCTCAATATTTCTGGATAAGGTTCTGCGTGTCCATGCGACCTTGGCCCCGTCCTATGTCAGAGACACTGGTGACTTTCTCTCGAAGGACAAACAAATTGAGCCACCCAGCACATTTATGTTAGTCAGCTTTGATGTAGTTTCACTGTACACCTCTATTGATCACATGTATGGTCTGAATGTCATCGATGTGGCCCTGTACGGTATGGCACTCTCCCCGGGCGCTTGCCGTCTGGTCCTCAACCTTCTGGAGGTGGTCCTGAGGAGGAATTACTTCCTCTTCAGGCATACCTTCTACCAACAGAAGCAGGGTGTGGCCATGGGGTCCAATGTGGCCCCCACCTACGCTAACATTTTCATGGCGGAGGTCGAGGACAGATTGGTATACCACTCTGCGTTTGCTGGGAGGGTCCTTTGCTGGTGGCGCTACATCGACGACATTTTCTGGGGGGGCACCAAGGACGAATTAGAACAATTTCATCCCCATTCGAACGGGGGGGTTCTAGGTCTACAATTTTCATTGACTGCATCTATGGAGGAGTTACAATTCCTAGATGTACTAGTATATGATGAAAATGGTGAGATCAGGACTGATCTCTTTAAAAAAGTGACAGATAAAAACACGTTATTGGTATATGACAGTAATCACCTCCAACGCATGGTTGAGTCTCTACCATGGAGCCAATTGTTACGGGTTTGAAGAATAGTATCGGACAATGACATATTCCAGACAGGGCAGATGAGATGTGTACAAGATTCACCAAAAGAGGTTATCTACGTACTTTATTACGAAAAAACAGGAGTAAGGTCTTAGCAGTCAATCGCGATACGGTTCTGAATGGATCCACACGGATGGGGACAGAGAACAGGATTCCCTTTGTGTCCATCTTCGGGGAGATAGTGGTGCTATTTCTGACATCCTTAGGAATAATTGGCACATCCTGCATCGAGGAATGCCTAAATTGGAAGAGTTTGCATCACCCCCGATGATGGCATACAGACGGATGTGGGTGGAGCCAGAACTGATAAACAAATCTTATTGGCCCCGAAAAAGACAGGGAATTTTCCATGTCTAACATGCTGCAATTGCAGTGGCATTATGCAGGGGGATTTCTTCACCCACCCGTATAGTGGAAAAACCTTTACGTTCAAGGAATATTATACCTGTAGATCCAGGGATGTAATCTATATGATTCAGTGCCCCTGTAGCTACATTTCTGTGGGTGAAACCACTATGGAGCTCAGGGAGCGCATTAACAAACATAAAAGTACAATCAGAAAGGCCATGATAGATAAACCGGTAGCGAAACACTTCATTGACTGCGGACACTCCATTAATCAGCTCCGTTTTTGTGCTATAGACTCTGTAGGGCCCTTAAGAAGGGGTGGTAATAAAAATAAAGTGCTTAGGAGGAGAGAATTGAAATGGATCCATACTTTGAGATCATTACAGCCTTATGGGCTGAATATAGAATTTAATATAGCCAGTATAGATTAGGGTTAAGGTATGTTCCACATTGGTGGCTTGCATAGGTTATGTTTTTAGCTGTTTTGGTTGCACCCACGTTAAATATGTTACCAATCTAGGGAACGTCCCACATCTTAGAGTGACAGCTCCATATATATTCAGATTATTAGGTAATTTCCATAATGACAAGAACTATAACCTGAAGTACGCGGTACACCATGTCTGGACAATATGTGGCAAGTTGTCGCCTATATGTATATGGTCTAGATAATCTATGCAGTGGCTTGGAATCATTCTGATCCATCCGCCACTCTCATATACTGGCGCTGGAGAATCTCCTAGGCAACGCGATGCTTAGATCTGGGACTGCGCGAACTGACGGGCGTGGTCTCGGTGACGCTTCATTCGGCTGTTGCTGACGTCAGCTATCGTGGGATCTCGCTCCTGGTGAGTGTGCGGGACTTTGGGCAGAGCCGTCGATGCGGAGACATGCGCAGTATTGAATGGAGGACGCGGACCACAGTGAACAACATGCCACAGGCAAGGTGAAGGAGGTACACAGGTGATAGTTAAACAACGTGGTAATGGATGTAAAGATAGGTAGTGAGAGATATGGGCGTGTTCAGGGTGTACCCTGATTGGTTTAGACAACTGTGGGTGGACCTGTGTTTTAGTATTTATATGCACAGATGTTATCTATACTAATAAAAATCCTGTGTACGTGCTCAGGGCTGTTGTCCGTGCGTGTGTGCCGATTAGTGAAGTTCGCATGCGCAGCGCATAGACCAATCAGCACACACTCCACACACACAGTTCGCCCAAAGCACCGCGCCGCCGGCCAATAAAAACAGGGGCAGAAGAGGAGACCACGATATGACCACACCACGGAGCGGTAGAGAATGATCGGAGTCCCAGCAGTGTAATGCTGGGGCTCCGATCGGTTACCATGGCAGCCAGGACGCTACTGAAGTCCTGGCTGCCATGGTATGTCAGTGAGCAGCATTATACTCACGAGCGCAGTGGCTGCCGGGCGCTACTTCTTCTCATAGGTCTGTGCCGCACATTGCTAATGCTGCAAGCATTAGCAATGCGCCGCACAGACAGAAGAGAGCGTCCGGCAGTGGGCAGTGCGCCTCCCCCTCCCCACCTCCCCAGTATAGATCATTGGTGGCAGGGGCCCCTTTCCCCCACATCATTGGTGGCAGTGCGCCCCCTCCTCCTCAGTATTAATCATTGGTGGCAGTGGGCTGTTCCGATCGGAGTCCCAGCAGTGTAATTCTGGGGCTCCGATCGGTTACCATGGCAGCCAGGACGCTACTGAAGTGGCTGCCATGGTATGTCAATGAGCAGCATTATACTCACATGCGCGGTGGCCGCCGGGCGCTCCTTCTTCTGTCTGCCCACTGCCACCTTCTTCTGAACTGCCCACTGCCACCAATGATTAATACTGGGGAGGGGTGGTGGTGCGTACTGCCACCAATGATGTGGGGGGAAGGAGGCCCCTCCTGCCACCAATGATTAATACTGGGGAGGGAGGGGGGGCGTACTGCCACCAATGATGTGGGGGGAAAGAGGGCCCTTGCCACCAATGGTTAATACTGGGGAGGAAGGGCGGTGTACTGCCAACAGTGGGGGAAGGGGGCCCCTGCCACCAATGATTATTACAGGAGAGGGAGGGGTGGGGCATCGTACTGCCACCAATGATGTGAGGAAGGAGGCCCCTCCTGCCACCAATGATTAATACTGGGAGAGGAGGGGCGTACTGCCACCAATGATGTGGGGGGAAAGAGGGCCCTTGCCACCAATGGTTAATACTGGGGAGGAAGGGCGGTGTACTGCCAACAGTGATGTGGGGGGGAAGGGGGCCCCTGCCACCAATGATTAATACTGGTGGCAGGTGATGCGTAGGTGCAGGTGACGTATGGAGCGCCGTGCATGCCCAGTATAACAAACGGCACACGGACACAGGGCACTAACACAGGGATTTTTTTATGTACTATGATGGGGGCTGGAGTGTAATCCAACATAATAAAATTTGTGTGTGTATGCTATTTGTTACACACACCGCACGCACCTGCGCGCCGGCCTCCTGCTGTGCCCAGCTTCGCCGTGTCTCCTCCTCCCCCTCCAGCTTCCTCTGCAGTTGCCTCACACCCCGGGATCCCCATCATTATACCAATATTACACTCTAATGATGGAGGTTGGAGTGTAATATGTGTACAATGATGGGGGTTGGAGTGTAATCTATACTAATAAAAGCCTTGTGTACGTGCTCAGGGCTGGTGTCAGTGTGTGTGTGCCGATTATAGAAGTGCGCATGTGCAGCGGACGGACACACACAGGCCAATCCAGGTCGCAGAGCCGGGTTCGGGGGCACAGTGGCGGGATAGTAGCGCTCAGGGAGGAGGACGCCGGGAGCTGGGCACAGCGGCTTTCAGAGTTATACTCTGCCTGGAGCACATGGGACAGCGCAGCGGCGCAGACGTCACAGATCCCCTGGGAGCCGCCCACACTGAGAGCTGGCTATTTTACTCATTATGCCGCACTGTGCATGCGCCCACTTCCCCACACGCGCAGTGCGGCCAGACGCCGCTCCATCGGCACACACTCCACGGACACTACATGTGTGGCATCCTATTGTAATTGCAGCGGGGGCAGTCACTGTATTGCACCAGCCCCGCTCACTTACTACATGGTGAGGCAGGGGGCCGGGCGGGCAGCCAGGCACTGGTAGCATAACTTACTAAGTGACGCCCCTGCTCCGCCTACTGCATGAATGAAGCAGGCGGTGCAGGCACATGACGTAGTGAGTTACGCTGCCAGTGCCTGGCCATCCGCCCGGCCTCCTGCCTCACCATGTAGTAAGTGAAGAAATGAATTATGTATGTTATTATTATTATTAGTTATTCATAGTATTACTACTCTGAGCGGGGCCGCTGCAGTACAGGGACTGCAGTGGGCCCGCTGCCATTACATTTACACTAAACAGCGACACTGTTATGGGGGATCTGTGGATGACACATAGCATAAGATGCTATGTGTCATCCACAGATACTCCCATAACAGTGTCAGCCACAGACCCCCATAAGTGTCAGCCACAGACCCCCATAAGTGTCAGCCACAGACCCCCATAAGTGTCAGCCACAGACCCCCATAAGTGTCAGCCACAGACCCCCATAAGTGTCAGCCACAGACCCCCATAAGTGTCAGCCAATGTCCCCCATAAGTGTCAGCCACAGACCAGCCCCATAAATGTCAGCCACAGACCAGCCCCATAACAGTGTCAGCCACAGCGCCCCCATAAGAGTGCCATCCACAGATCCCCCATAAGAGTGCCATCCACAGATCCCCCATACCAGTGCCATCCACAGATCCCCCATAACAGTGCCATCCACAGACCCCCACCCATGACATTGCAATCCAAAGATCCCCCCATGAAAGTGTCATCCACAGATCCCCCATAACAGTGCCATCCATAGATTCCCCATAATAGTGCCATCCACAGATCCCCCATAACAGTGTCATCCACAGATCCCCCATACCAGTGCCATCCACAGATCCCCCATAACAGTGTCATGTATAGACCCCCATAACAGTCTGTCCTCCACAGATCCCCCATAACAGTGCCACTCACAGATACCCCCAAAACAGTGCCATCCACAGATCCCCCATAACAGTGTCATCCACAGATCACCCATAACAGTGTCATCCACAGATCCCCCATAACAGTGTCATCCACAGATCTCCCCATAACAGTGTCATCCACAGATCCCCCCATACCAGTGCCATCCACAGATCCCCCAAAACAGTGTCAGGTATAGACGCCCATAACAGTCTGTCCTCCACAGATCCCCCATAACAGTGCCACTCACAGATCCCCCATAACAGTGCCATCCACAGATCCCCCATAACAGTGCCATCCACAGATCCCCCCATTAAAGTGTCATCCACAGATCCCATATAACACTGTCATCCACAGTTCCCCCATAACAGTGCCATACACAGATCCCCCATAACAGTGCCATTCACAGATCCCCCATAACAGTGCCATCCACAGATCCCCCCATAAAAGTGTCATCCACAGATCCCCCATAAAAGTGCCATCCACAGATCCCCCCATACCAGTGCCATCCACAGATCCCCAAAACCAGTGTCATACATAGACCCCCATAACAGTGTCTGTCATCCACAGATCCCCTATAACAGTGTCATCCACAGATCCCCTATAACACTGTCATCCACAGATCCCCATAACAGTGCCATCCACAGATCCTCTCATAACAGTACCATTCACAAATACCCCCATAACAGTATCATCCACAGATCCCCCATAACAGTGCCATCCACAGATCCCCCATAACAGTGTCATACATAGACCCCTATAACAGTGTCATCCACAGATCACCCATAACAGTGTCATCCACAGATCCCCCATAACAGTGTCATCCACAGATCCCCCATAACAGTGTCATCCACAGATCCCCCATACCAGTGCCATCCACAGATCCCCCATAACAGTGTCAGGTATAGACCCCCATAACAGTCTGTCCTCCACAGATCCCCCCATAACAGTGCAACTCACAGATCCCCCATAACAGTGCCATCCACAGATCCCCCATAACAGTGCCATCCACAGATCCCCCATAAAAGTGTCATCCACAGATCCCATATAACACTGTCATCCCCAGTTCCCCCATAACAGTGCCATACACAGATCCCCATAACAGTGCCATTCCACAGATCCCCATAACAGTGCCATCCACAGATCCCCCATAAAAGTGTCATCCACAGATCCCCCATAAAAGTGCCATCCACAGATCCCCCATAACAGTGTCATACATAGACCCCCATAACAGTGTCATCCACAGATCCCCTATAACAGTGTCATCCACAGATCCCCTATAACACTGTCATCCCCAGATCCCCCCATAACAGTGCCATCCACAGATCCTCTCATAACAGTACCATTCACAAATACCCCCATAACAGTATCATCCACAGATCCCCATAACAGTGCCATCCACAGATCCCCCATAACAGTGTCATACATAGACCCCCATAACAGTGTCATCCACAGATCCCCTATAACAGTGTCATCCACAGATCCCCTATAACACTGTCATCCACAGATCCCCCCATAATAGTGCCATCCACAGATCCTCTCATAACAGTACCATTCACAAATACCCCCATAACAGTGTCATCCACAGATCCCCCATAATAGTGCCATCCACAGATCCCCCATAATAGTGCCATCCACAGATCCCCCATAACAGTACCATTCACAGATGCCCCCATAACAGTGTGATCCACAGATCCCCCATCACAGTGCCAGCACTACTGTTCTTGTGCCCATTATTGTAACGGGCTTAATGTTTTGTATTGTTCTATGCTTGACAAAGGCTGTTGCACAGCCGAAACGTTGCTCATTTTTGTATGCTGAGATGCTGCTATCGCTATTTTGATTTCTACGTATTCTCTGGCTGATTGGATCCACGGCTGGCGCGAGGCTGTTGTATCTCTCCATTAGCACTACGGACCGGTGTGTGCTGTTCCTGCACTACTTGTTTCACATTATTAAAATTGTTCAGTCAAAGCTGGAACACCAGATTCAGGGTATTGCTATATTGGAAAGAGTGTAGAAGTAGGCCTGAAGTCAAGAACAGAGCCAGGGGTGGTAACCAATACTAAACACAATTTAATCTGGGGTACCACTAAAATATAACCTTTAATGATTCTATTAATATATGCTCAAATAATATCACAAATATCAACAGTGAGCCAGTGCCGGCTCAGTGTCATAGGCACAATGTATTGTGCCACAACAATTCTGTGCAAACAAAATACAAACCAGTGCATGAATGGATAGGAAAGGATGCGGAGAGACAGGTCACTGGGTCTCTGACCCTATCACTCCCTATCGATCCACTAAGGCGCCTAGATATGCCCTGTTAAATCCCTTCTTGACAGGACAGTGATCGCCTAGTTTAATCAAGAAAAGAGAAAAGGGAAATGAACAGGCTAAGGTGCTCAAATATACATGTTAAAATGGGGTACGTGACTTGTGTTCCCCATCAAAATCTGTCCCAGCGCGTTTCCTCGGCTATCGCCGGTTCATCAGGGGACCATACAATGAATCCTTCAAAAGAGGTTGCTAGGTGCATCAATATTGAGCTAAATGCATAAATATTAAGTACATCAATGATAAACTGAGTACATAGATGCAAAATGTACCAATGCTGAATACACAGAGGCAAGCAATGTTGCCCATGTAAGATGGAGTATATAAACACACTGAGTACATATAAAGCTCACAAACAATGGTGTTAATGCAACCAAAGATGCCCGATATATCTTAAAGTCACAGAGTTAGATATAATATTGCCCTGCTACTTATCTTCTCCAGGTAGTTAAACGGGAGGTCAGCGGCATGTAAGGCGTCCGGTCGGGCGTATGAGAGGCATGGCTTCACCGCGTATGGCAGCAGCAATTGCAAGCTCAGCATGTGCGATTTAAATAGAGCGCCGAGTTAGCCGAGCGTCCGCCCAGACTATCCCACGTGACACATCACGTGAGTATTGGCGTGGGGGGCACGTGACTGTAGAGGTGCCGCCCCTACAGGTCCTCTACTGCGATACAACTAAGGATAGCAGGCAAGGACCTGGGATGAAAGGTCCGCCCCATGTATGACGCAGCAGAGTCACCTGATCAAGCAGTCATCGGGAGGTTGCTGAGCAAGACAACGCTCAACCGATGGTGCTTGTTATGATGAATATATCCCGGTATATGAACCTATAAATATAAGTACATGCCTGGGGTACAGGGGTTTAAAACTATAGGCAGGAGAACTAGGTCACACTGATAAACATATATAGACTTAGAGAAGTAAGAGGGAGCAGTCATGAGACAATATATACATCGATGATAGCCAAAAATACCAGAAAAGATGCGCCAAGTCTGGTCCACCATTGGTGGGGGGTTTAATAGATCAAAGTAATCCAGCATTACCGATAATACTTCGCAGTGGTCCTATACAATAGGACCATGGTTCTCATCACTTAGATGAAACAACCAAACCATAGTTGTATATTCAATCCTACTGGATGAGAAGTTCTTAATTCATAGATCCATTCTAAAATTGTTTCTACATTCGCCATTAAGTTTTGTGGAACACCTAAAGGGTTAACAAAGTTTGTAAAGTAATTTTTGAATACTTTGAGGGGTGTAGTGTTTTAGATGGTGTCACTTTTTGGGAGTTTCTAGTCTAGGCTACATCAGGGGGGCTTCTAATGGGCCATGGTATAAATAAACCAGTCCATCAAAATCTGCCTTCCAGAAACCATATGGCGTTCCCTTCGTTCTATGCCCTGCCTTGTGGCTATATAGCCATTTACGACCACATATGGGGTGTTTCTGCAAACTACAGAATCAGGGCAATAAATATTTAGTTTTGTTTGACTGTTAACCCTTGCTTTATTACCGGAAAACATGGATTAAAACGGAAATTTTGCCAAAAAATGGGTGTTTTGGCACCATTTTTATTTTATTTTTTTAACACCGTTCATTCCAGGTGTTGGGTCTAATGTTATTTTTATAGGGCAGATTATTACAGATACACTATATTATTATTTTAGGAACAAAAATAGATAATTTTACTATCTCCATAGCCTGGCAGCTGCAGTTTTTTTTTTGGGGGGGCGGGACTATATAATGTAGGGGCTCATTTTTTGCGGGATGAGATGGCGGTTTTATTGGCACCATTTGGGGGTGCATACGACTTTTGATCGCTCGCTATTACACTTTTTTTGATGTTAGGTGACAATAAAAATGGCTTTGTGGACATAGTATTTATTTTATTTTTTTTAAGTTGTTTTTCCAAGGGGTTGGGTCAAATTTTATTTTTATAGAGCAGATTTTTACGGACGCGGCGATGCCCAATATGTATGGCTCTCAGACTGAGGAGACACTAAAACAGGCATCCTCAAACTGCGGCCCTCCAGATGTTGTAAAACTACAATTCCCACTGTAGGTTGTCTGGGCATGCTGGGAGTTGTAGTTTGACAACATCTGGAAGGCCGCATTGTGAGGATGCCTGCACTACAACTAATATCCTTTTGGAAAAAAATTGTTCACTGTGCCTCCAAAGTCTGAGAGTCCATAGTTTTTATGTTCTCTAGGGGACTGCCGGGAATTATAAAAATTTAGTACTCCATGGAAGTGTGATACTCCCTGAAGCAATTGATAACGCAGAGGTCCGGATGATCGGGGCATGTGTCACATTGAGTGGTGGTGTCCTTCCGTATCCCCCTCTTGTGACACACTCTGCATCTTTTTGGGTTCGTCCCTTTTTTTCCAGTATGGGGGACCACACCTGGAAAATGTTGGCCAGGGACTGACCTGGGCGCCTCAATTCCCGAGGTACTCCGACCTGCTCTTTCCCGGTCTGAAAAGATCAGGTCCTTGAGGACTGCCTCATAGAACTGGAGGAACGTCTCTGTGCTGCCAGCGCTCGGGATAGTACAAAAGCGTTGTACATGGCAACCTGCACCATGTAGACCGCAACTTTTTGTACCATGCCGGGTTTTCCGCATGGCATTATATGGTTGGAGAACTTGATCAGATAGATCAACTCCACCCATATACCGATTGTAGTCGACGATACAATCGGGCTTGAGGACCGTTGCCGTGGTACCTCGCACAGAGACTGGGGTGGTGCCGTTACCATGGATTGTGGTCAGCATAAGGACATCCCTCTTGTCCTTATACCTGACCAACAGCAGGTTTCCACAAGTAAGGGCACGGGTCTCACCCCTGGGGATAGCGTACCTGGAGGGGGTGGGCAGGGAGGCCGTGCTGATTTTCCGCACGGTCCCACAAGCGAACGATGGATCTGGCGTAGAGGGCCTGATACAAGGGAATACTGGTATAAAAAGTTATCCACGTACAGGTGGTAAACCCTTATCCAGTAGTGGGTACATAAGGTCCCACACGAGTTTCCCGCTAACACCCAGAGTGGGAGGACATTCTGGGGGTTCAAGGCGGAAATCTCGCCCCTCGTACACACGAAATTTGTAAGTGTACCCTGAGGTACTCTCACAAATTTTGCACATTTTGACGCCATACCTCCCGCTTAGTGGGAATGTATTGGCGGAAACTGAGTCTCCCCTTGAAAGCAACAAGAGACTCATCAACCACGACCTCCCTTCCAGGTGCGTAGGCCTGTGCAAACTTGGCCCGAAATGATCTATGACCAGCCGTATCTTGTACAGCCGGTCATAGGCAGGATCAGCACCCCTGGGTGGGTTTAGGGTCTCACAGCTAAGTGCTGTGGACCCCAACCACCACAGGCAGCACTAAAATAAAAGGTTTTTTTTCCCTAACACCTAACTGTCCCTTCCAGCCCTGCCTAAAATACCTCTCCCTCACTGACCCTAACCTACCTGATGGGTGCAGGAGGGTGCAGGAGGGTGATGGGAGCCGAAGGAGGGGTTCACAGGAGCGGTGCGGCGCGATCCTCACTCGGGGCAGCAGCAGCAGGAGGAGGAGGGGAGAGAGGAGCGCCGGGAGTTTGAATCTCCCGACTCTCTACCCGGACCAATCAGATCCCAGCACCGCCACTACCGCCCTCAATTCAAGAACGGTGATTGGTGGTGTGATATCACACCACCGATCACCGTTCTTTTCCAGTTCATCGGGTCACCGGAGACCCGAATAGACCGTAAACGCAGCAAACCGCAGGATAGTTGTGACAGGATGCCCGCTGAATGATTTCAGTGGACATCCTGTTTCTTTAACCCCTTCAGCGCCGCACTCGTATTTTATTCACATGACGTACCGGTACCTTGTGGCGAAACGCGTTGGGTAGGTGTGGGGACACTGGGAAGGGGGCAGTTCATGTTCATGTATCTGATTATATACCTTCTATTCCGATTGTTTTTACTTATTGTATGGTCACATGTGTTCCCGCTTGCATCTAATTTATATCTGACACTATGTCTCATAATGTATTTGCATCTAACTTTGGATGGCTTTATTTGTGACCATTGTTTGATACTCTGGTTCACAATCTAACATTTTTGCACTTTGCACTTGCACTTTATCTACATTTTGTTTGCGGCAACACGTGATCACACTGTGGAAACTTTCGATTTCATGTATGAATTGTTACTCTTTACATGTCATGTACTGACTCCCTCCCCATGTGTCTCCTGCCTGATTATTCCCCTGTTCCATATGAGACTCCATGTGTATGTTTTTAATGAGATTTTCAATAAAGTTTAATTTTTGATAAACTATTAGTGGTTGTTCAGATTTGTGTGTATAGAGATATACGGTATAGATGGGTAAACACATGCTCTTTATAGGTTGTTGTTAATAACATATATGTGACCCTGATTGATCCAGATTATTGGTTTTTTGAGAAACTAACAATGCAAACATTTATGCGAAAACATATAATTTCGTTCGTTCAGGCCTAACGGACCTGTTTCATAAGAGAATTCTAAGGAAACTAAAGCCCTTATATACCCGCATGTTAGGAGTAATTTGAACAATAGGCAATTAGCCGCTATTGAGTGGCTACGTAAGTCTGACCTCATTATCAAGCCGGCCGACAAGGGGGCAATGTCGTAGTGATGTCACGTGACTTATGTCACCGAGCTAATAGACCACTATGTGATGCGTCTACTTATCAGAAGCTCCCGTCTGACCCTGTTCCTGCCATTCAATCTGATCTGACCAGACTGCTTCATCGTTACATAGAGGCAGATGTTCTACACAGTAACGCCATTGACAAATTGGTTCCTCCCTCCCCCAGTAGGCCATCTTGGTATTTTCTCCCCAAGGTACACAAGTCACTGACCCACTCCCCTGGACGCCCTATAGTGGCGGGGGTTGAGTCAGTGACCGAACTCTTGTCGAGATACCTGGATTGGCTTCTGCGCCCCATTTTATTTAGGTTTCCCACTTATCTGGGGGACATCAACGACTTCCTCCTGGCACTGGAAGATTTCCAGTGGCAGGATGGTTGGAGTTTGGTGTCCCTAGATGTGGTGAACCTTTACACTCGTATTCCACAACGGGCAGGGGTATGTGCGGTTCTCGATTTGATTGAGCACTCGGGAAAAAGTCTACTTTTTGGTCGTTTTGTGGAAGAATCCCTGCTATTTGTGTTAGAAAGAAATGTCTTTAGGTTTGGAAACCAATGGTTTAGGCAGATCGTCGGGACTGCCATGGGGACACCTGTCTCCTGTACTTTTGCCAATATCTTTTGGGAAGACTAGAAGACAGGTACATTTTTTCGACTGCCGACCCCTTTCTCAGATATATACGTTTGTTTTTGCGTTACGTGGATTATGCTTTCATGGTGTGGTCGGGGACACAAGAGCAGTGTGAGCAATTTGTCGCACATCTGAATGACACGAACGACATGGACATGATGTTCACCCTTAATTTTGGGGTTTGTCCATCGAGTTTTTGGACATACGCGTCGTGGTTGAGGATAGTGCACTCCGTACCGAAGGGTACCGTAAGCCCACTGCCACTAATACCCTTCTGCACCATGATAGCTATCACCCACGGAACGTAAAGGAATTGGTCCCTTACGGACAATTCCTGAGGCTGAGATGCATTAATAGCCTCGATACGGTGTATCTGAGCCAGGCGGAGGAGTTGAAAAAACGCCTGTTACAACGTGGCTACCCTCTAGAACGGCTTAATACTGCAATGGAAAGAGCAGGATTATACACACAGCGGTCTTTAATCACATGGAGTGGGCACACTAGAATCGTGTTTGTTTTTAAGCATAGCCCTTTAGCAGAAGATATAAAGAAAGCCACTTGGAGCAATTGGGAAATCCTTAGAGCAGAAGAGGGTTTAGGAAACAAAATAGACCAAAAACCTATTTTGGCCTTTAGGAGATGCTGCACATTTAGATACATTTTGGTGCGCAGCCGCTATAGTGAGCCTACACCGCGTGATTGGCTCTCATCTGGGCGACCGACGGGAAACCACAGGTGTGGAGATTGCTCACTATGCAGCTTCATCATACAGGGCCGTCACCTTTTCTTTGGAGGTTTGGAACATTACTTGGGTCATTTGATCACATGTAAAACAGTGTTTGTGGTATATGTATTGATATGCTTGTGTGGAGCCTTTTATATAGGCAAAACAAAGAGGCCTTTAATAGAACGAATCCGTGAGCATCGAAATTCTATAAAAACAGGAAAAGGGCATACTCGCCTCATTGAACATGTACGCATTCAACACGGAGGTGATGCTAATGTGTTAAAGTTTGCAGGGGTTGTGTTCATCGCTCCTGTATCACAGGGTGGCGATCGTCATCGCATCTTGCTTCAAAAACAAGCCCGACTAATCATTAAGACAGATGCCACGGGTCCGTTAGATGCCGTCACCCCTCAATAAAATATAGAAAATTCTATCCTGAGTTTCTAGGGGTGACAATAAGCACAGCCAAGCCCCTGTTGTAGGATATAGCAAAAAAAAAAAAAAAAAACTATTGATGGATTAATGGACTTGGTGGAAGCTTGTGCTGGCGCACCCCAAGACACAAAATGGCCGCCGCCGATCACCCCAGTAAAAAAAGTGACAGAAAAACGCTCTGGCCAGCCTAAAAACAGTGAGCAATTAAGTAGCAGAAGTTAAATGATTCTCAGCTGTAGATCGATCACTTCGTTAAGTGTTTTGGCTGAGTTAATCCCTTCCTAATCTCGCTCTATCACAGCAGCTGCATCCTCTCCCTACACTAATCAGAGCAGAGTGACGTGCGGCGCTACGTGACTCCAGCTTAAATAGAGGCTGGGTCACATGCTGCACTTGGTCAATCAAAGCCATGCCAATAGTAGGCATGGCTGTGACGGCCTCTTGGGGCAAGTACAGTCATGGCCAAAAGTTTTGAGAATTACATAAATATTGGAAATTGGAAAAGTTGCTGCTTAAGTTTTTATAATAGCAATTTGCATATACTCCAGAATGTTATGAAGACTGATCAGATGAATTGCATAGTCCTTCTTTGCCATGAAAATTAACATAATCCCAAAAAAACTTTCAACTGCATTTAATTGCTGTCATTTAAGGACCTGCTGAGATCATTTCAGTAATCGTCTTATTAACTCAGGTGAGAATGTTGACGACTAGAGATGAGCGAACACCTGGATGTTCGGGTTCGAGAAGTTCGGCCGAACTTCCCGGAAATGTCCGGGTTCGGGATTCGAACTCGACCCGAACTTTATCCCGTTCCCGAACCACATTGAAGTCAATGGGGACCCAAACTTTTAGGCACTAAAAGGCTGTAAAATAGTCCAGGAAAGGGGCTGCCAAAGGAGGCAAAATGTAGGTAAATCCCCTGCAAACAAATGTGGATAGGGAAATGAATCAAAATAAAATAAATAAAAGTTAACCAATATCAATTGGAGAGGTCCCACAGCAAGGAATCATGCGTCATATCACCCACCACTGGAGAAGGCCACTCTCATTTATTTCGGACCAGCACCCAGACAGAGGATACAGGTCCCACAGCAAGGAATCATGCGTGATATCAACCACCAACAGAGAAGGCCACTCTCATTTATTTCGGCTCAGCACCCAGACAGAGGAGAAAGGTCCCACAGCAAGGAATCATGACTCATATCAACTACCAATGTAGAAGGCCACTCATTTATTTCGGCCCAGCACCCAGACAGAGGATACAGGTCCCACAGCAAGGAATCATGCCTCATATCAACCACCACCGGAGAAGGCCACTTTCAGTTATTTGGGACCAGCACCCAGACAGAGGATACAGGTCCTACAGCAAGGAATCATGCCTCATATCAACCACCACTGGAGAAGGCCACTCTCATTTATTTGGGACCAGCACCCAGACAGAGGATACAGGTCCCACAGCAAGGAATCATGCCTCATATCAACCACCACCGGAGAAGGCCACTTCATTTATTTGGGACCAGCACCCAGACAGAGGATACAGGTCTCACAGCAAGGAATCATGCCTCATATCAACCACCACCGGAGAAGGCCACTTCATTTATTTGGGACCAGCACCCAGACAGAGGATACAGGTCCCACAGCAAGGAATCATGCATCATATCAACCACCACAGGAGAAGGCCACTTCATTTATTTCGGCCCAGCACCCAGACAGAGGATACAGGTCCACAGCAAGGAATCATGCCTCATATCAACCACCACCGTAGAAGGCCACTCTCATTTATTTCGCCCAGCACCCAGACAGAGGAGAGAGGTCCCACAGCAAGGAATCATGCCTCATATCAACCACCACCGGAGAAGGCCACTCTCATTTATTTTGGACCAGCACCCAGACAGAGGATACAGGTCCCACAGCAAGGAATCATGCGTCATATCAACCACCAACGGAGAAGGCCACTCTCATTTATTTCGGCCCAGCACCCAGACAGAGGAGAGAGGTCCCACAGCAAAGAATCATGCCTCATATCAACCACCACCGGAGAAGGCCACTCTCATTTATTTTGGACCAGCACCCAGACAGAGGATACAGGTCCCACATCAAGGAATCATGCGTCATATCAACCACCACCGGAGAAGGCCACTTCATTTATTTTGGACCAGCACCCAGACAGAGGATACAGGTCCCACATCAAGGAATCATGCGTCATATCAACCACCACCGGAGAAGGCCACTCTCATTTATTTTGGCCCAGCACCCAGACAGAGGAGAGAGGTCCCACAGCAAGGAATCATGCATCATATCAACCACCAACGGAGAAGGCCACTCTCATTTATTTCGCCCAGCACCCAGACAGAGGAGAGAGGTCCCACAGCAAGGAATCATGCCTCATATCAACCACCAACAGAGAAGGCCACTCTCATTTATTTCTGGCCCAGCACCCAGACAGAGGAGAGAGGTCCCACAGCAAGGAATCATGCGTCATATCAACCACCACCGGAGAAGGCCACTTCATTTATTTTGGCCCAGCACCCAGACAGAGCAGAGAGGTCCCACAGCAAGGAATCATGCCTCATATCAACCACCACCGGAGAAGGCCACTCTATTTATTTTGGACCAGCACCCAGACAGAGGATACAGGTCCCACAGCAAGGAATCATGCGTCATATCAACCACCACCGTAGAAGGCCACTCTCATTTATTTCGGCCCAGCACCCAGACAGAGGAGAGAGGTCCCACAGCAAGGAATCATGCCTCATATCAACCACCACCGGAGAAGGCCACTCTCATTTATTTTGGACCAGCACCCAGACAGAGGATACAGGTCCCACAGCAAGGAATCATGCGTCATATCAACCACCACCGGAGAAGGCCACTCTCATTTATTTTGGACCAGCACCCAGACAGAGGATACAGGTCCCACAGCAAGGAATCATGCGTCATATCAACCACCACCGGAGAAGGCCACTCTCATTTATTTTGGCCCAGCACCCAGACAGAGGAGAGAGGTCCCACAGCAAGGAATCATGCGTCATATCAACCACCAACGGAGAAGGCCACTCTCATTTATTTCGCCCAGCACCCAGACAGAGGAGAGATGTCCCACAGCAAGGAATCATGCCTCATATTAACCACCAACGGAGAAGGCCACTCTCATTTATTTTGGCCCAGCACCCAGACAGAGGAGAGAGGTCCCACAGCAAGGAATCATGCGTCATATCAACCACCACCGGAGAAGGCCACTCTCATTTATTTTGGACCAGCACCCAGACAGAGGATACAGGTCCCACAGCAAGGAATCATGCCTCATATCAACCACCACCGGAGAAGGCCACTCTCATTTATTTTGGACCAGCACCCAGACAGAGGATACAGGTCCCACAGCAAGGAATCATGCATCATATCAACCACCACCGGAGAAGGCCACTCTCATTTATTTCGGCCCAGCACCCAGACAGAGGAGAGAGGTCCCACAGCAAGGAATCATGCGTCATATCAACTCACCACCGGAGAAGGCCACTCTCATTTATTTCGGCCCAGCACCCAGACAGAGGATAGAGGTCCCACAGCAAGGAATCATGCCTCATATCAACCACCACCGGAGAAGGCCACTCTCATTTATTTCGCCCAGCACCCAGACAGAGGAGAGAGGTCCCACAGCAAGGAATCATGCGTCATATCAACCACCACCGGAGAAGGCCACTCTCATTTATTTCGGCCCAGCACCCAGACAGAGGAGAGAGGTCCCACAGCAAGGAATCATGCCTCATATCAACCACCACCGGAGAAGGCCACTTCATTTATTTTGGACCAGCACCCAGACAGAGGATACAGGTCCCACAGCAAGGAATCATGCATCATATCAACCACCACAGCAGAAGGCCACTCTCATTTATTTCGGCCCAGCACCCAGACAGAGGAGAGAGGTCCCACAGCAAGGAATCATGCGTCATATCAACCACCACCGGAGAAGGCCACTCTCATTTATTTCGGCCCAGCACCCAGACAGAGGATACAGGTCCCACAGCAAGGAATCATGCCTCATATCAACTACCAACGGAGAAGGCCACTCTCATTTATTTCGGCCCAGCACCCAGACAGAGGAGAGAGGTCCCACAGCAAGGAATCATGCGCTCATATCAACCACCACCGGAGAAGGCCACTCTCATTTATTTTGGCCCAGCACCCAGACAGAGGAGAGAGGTCCCACAGCAAGGAAATCATGCATCATATCAACCACCACCGGAGAAGGCCACTCTCATTTATTTTGGCCCAGCACCCAGACAGAGGAGAGAGGTCCCACAGCAAGGAATCATGCCTCATATCAACCACCAACGGAGAAGGCCACTCTCATTTATTTCGGCCCAGCACCCAGACAGAGGAGAGAGGTCCCACAGCAAGGAAATCATGCGTCATATCAACCACCACCGGAGAAGGCCACTCTCATTTATTTTGGCCCAGCACCCAGACAGAGGATACAGGTCCCACAGCAAGGAATCATGCATCATATCAACCACCACCGGAGAAGGCCACTCTCATTTATTTCGGCCCAGCACCCAGACAGAGGAGAGAGGTCCCACAGCAAGGAATCATGCGTCATATCAACCACCACCGGAGAAGGCCACCTCATTTATTTCGGCCCAGCACCCAGACAGAGGATAGAGGTCCCACAGCAAGGAATCATGCCTCATATCAACCACCAACGGAGAAGGCCACTCTCATTTATTTCGGCCCAGCACCCAGACAGAGGAGAGAGGTCCCACAGCAAGGAATCATGCGTCATATCAACCACCACCGGAGAAGGCCACTCTCATTTATTTCGGCCCAGCACCCAGACAGAGGAGAGAGGTCCCACAGCAAGGAATCATGCGTCATATCAACCACCACCGGAGAAGGCCACTCTCATTTATTTTGGCCCAGCACCCAGACAGAGGAGAGAGGTCCCACAGCAAGGAATCATGCGCTCATATCAACCACCACCGGAGAAGGCCACTCTCATTTATTTTGGCCCAGCACCCAGACAGAGGATACAGGTCCCACAGCAAGGAATCATGCCTCATATCAACCACCACCGGAGAAGGCCACTCTCATTTATTTTGGACCAGCACCCAGACAGAGGATACAGGTCCCACAGCAAGGAATCATGCGTCATATCAACCACCAACGGAGAAGGCCACTCTCATTTATTTCGGCCCAGCACCCAGACAGAGGAGAGAGGTCCCACAGCAAGGAATCATGCGTCATATCAACCACCAACGGAGAAGGCCACTCTCATTTATTTCGGCCCAGCACCCAGACAGAGGAGAGAGGTCCCACAGCAAGGAATCATGCCTCATATCAACCACCACCGGAGAAGGCCACTCTCATTTATTTCGGCCCAGCACCCAGACAGAGGAGAGAGGTCCCACAGCAAGGAATCATGCCTCATATCAACCACCACCGGAGAAGGCCACTCTCATTTATTTCGGCCCAGCACCCAGACAGAGGATACAGGTCCCACAGCAAGGAATCATGCGTCATATCAACCACCACCGGAGAAGGCCACTCTCATTTATTTTGGACCAGCACCCAGACAGAGGAGAGAGGTCCCACAGCAAGGAATCATGCCTCATATCAACCACCACCGGAGAAGGCCACTCTCATTTATTTCGGCCCAGCACCCAGACAGAGGAGAGAGGTCCCACAGCAAGGAATCATGCCTCATATCAACCACCACCGGAGAAGGCCACTCTCATTTATTTTGGCCCAGCACCCAGACAGAGGATACAGGTCCCACAGCAAGGGAATCATGCGTCATATCAACCACCACCGGAGAAGGCCACTCTCATTTATTTCGGCCCAGCACCCAGACAGAGGAGAGAGGTCCCACAGCAAGGAATCATGCCTCATATCAACCACCACCGGAGAAGGCCACTCATTTATTTTGGACCAGCACCCAGACAGAGGAGACAGGTCCCACAGCAAGGAATCATGCCTCATATCAACCACCACCAGAGAAGGCCACTCTCATTTATTTCGGACCAGCACCCAGACAGAGGAGAGAGGTCCCACAGCAAGGAATCATGCGTCATATCAACCACCACCGGAGAAGGCCACTCTCATTTATTTCGGCCCAGCACCCAGACAGAGGAGAGAGGTCCCACAGCAAGGAATCATGCGTCATATCAACCACCACCGGAGAAGGCCACTCTCATTTATTTCTGGCCCAGCACCCAGACAGAGGAGAGAGGTCCCACAGCAAGGAATCATGCCTCATATCAACCACCAACGGAGAAGGCCACTCTCATTTATTTCGGCCCAGCACCCAGACAGAGGAGAGAGGTCCCACAGCAAGGAATCATGCGTCATATCAACCACCACCGGAGAAGGCCACTCTCATTTATTTTGGCCCAGCACCCAGACAGAGGAGAGAGGTCCCACAGCAAGGAATCATGCCTCATATCAACCACCACCGGAGAAGGCCACTCTCATTTATTTCGGCCCAGCACCCAGACAGAGGAGACAGGTCCCACAGCAAGGAATCATGCCTCATATCAACTACCAATGGAGAAGGCCACTCTCATTTATTTCGGCCCAGCACCCAGACAGAGGAGAGAGGTCCCACAGCAAGGAATCATGCGTCATATCAACCACCACCGGAGAAGGCCACTCTCATTTATTTCGGCCCAGCACCCAGACAGAGGAGAGAGGTCCCACAGCAAGGAATCATGCCTCATATCAACCACCACCGGAGAAGGCCACTCTATTTATTTTGGACCAGCACTCCAGACAGAGGAGACAGGTCCCACAGCAAGGAATCATGCATCATATCAACCACCACAGCGAGAAGGCCACTCTCATTTATTTCGGCCCAGCACCCAGACAGAGGAGAGAGGTCCCACAGCAAGGAATCATGGCGCTCATATCAACCACCACCGGAGAAGGCCACTCTCATTTATTTCGGCCCAGCACCCAGACAGAGGATACGAGGTCCCACAGCAAGCGAATCATGCCTCATATCAACCACCACCGGAGAAGGCCACTCACATTTATTTCTGGCCCAGCACCTAGACAGAGGAGAGAGGTCCCACAGCAAGGAATCATGCGCTCATATCAACCACCAACGGAGAAGGCCACTCTCATTTATTTCAGCCCAGCAGCCACAGAGGGGACAGAGAGAGCCACAGAGGATCACCATAGAGCTACCAGAGGGTAAAGAGTAGAGCCACAGACGGGGACAGAGAGAGCCACAGAGAGGGGACAACAGAGAGCCACAGAGAGACCACAGATGGGACAGAGCAGCCGCAGAGGGACAGAGAGATGCCACAGCAGAGGGATAATAGAGAGCCACAGAGAGACCACCAGAGGGGACAGAGAGACACCACAGAGGGACAGAGAGGAGCCACAGCAGAGGGACACAGAGAGCCACAGAGAGAGCCACAGAGGGACAGAGAAGGCCACAGAGCAGACCACAGAGAGAGGACAGAGTCACCACAGCAGAGGGATCTGTATGTGACCACAGAGAGGCCACTGAGTGACCACAGACAGAGGATAGAGTGTCCCACAGCAAGAGAATCATGCCGCATATCAACCACGAGCGGAGAGAGGCCACTCAGTTATTTGCGGACCAGCACCCAGACAGAGGAGAAAGGTCCCACAGCAGAGGAGAGCCTCATAGAATATGGTCAAAAAATTAAACCCCTACCTCTTCTATTTTATATTTCACCTCAAACACATTCACACCGATAGTAGGCGGGGTCTTGGTAGTGGGCGGGGTTTTGCTAGGGGGGGCCCCAATCCAAAGTTTGCCCTGGGGCCCATAGAACTCTAGTTACGCCACTGGTCCCACAGCAAGGAATCATGCCTCATATCAACTACCAACGGAGAAGGCCACTCTCATTTATTTCGGCCCAGCACCCAGACAGAGGAGAGAGGTCCTACAGCAAGGAATCATGCGTCATATCAACTCACCACCGGAGAAGGCCACTTCATTTATTTCGGCCCAGCACCCAGACAGAGGATACAGGTCCCACAGCAAGGAATCATGCCTCATATCAACTACCAACGGAGAAGGCCACTCTCATTTATTTCGGCCCAGCACCCAGACAGAGGAGAGAGGTCCCACAGCAAGGAATCATGCGTCATATCAACCACCACCGGAGAAGGCCACTCTCATTTATTTCGGCCCAGCACCCAGACAGAGGAAAGAGGTCCCACAGCAAGGAAACATGCATCATATCAACCACCACCGGAGAAGGCCACTTCATTTATTTTGGCCCAGCACCCAGACAGAGGAGAGAGGTCCTACAGCAAGGAATCATGCCTCATATCAACCACCACCGGAGAAGGCCACTCTCATTTATTTCTGGACCAGCACCCAGACAGAGGAGACAGGTCCCACAGCAAGGAATCATGCGTCATATCAACCACCAACGGAGAAGGCCACTCTCATTTATTTCGGCCCAGCACCCAGACAGAGGAGAGAGGTCCCACAGCAAGGAATCATGCGCTCATATCAACCACCACCGGAGAAGGCCACTCATTTATTTTGGACCAGCACCCAGACAGAGGATACAGGTCCCACAGCAAGGAATCATGCGTCATATCAACCACCACCGGAGAAGGCCACTCATTTATTTCTGGCCCAGCACCCAGACAGAGGAGAGAGGTCCCACAGCAAGGAATCATGCGTCATATCAACCACCAACGGAGAAGGCCACTCTCATTTATTTCGGCCCAGCACCCAGACAGAGGAGAGAGGTCCCACAGCAAGGAATCATGCGTCATATCAACCACCAACGGAGAAGGCCACTATCATTTATTTCGGCCCAGCACCCAGACAGAGGAGACAGGTCCCACAGCAAGGAATCATGCCTCATATCAACCACCACCGTAGAAGGCCACTTCATTTATTTTGGACCAGCACCCAGACAGAGGATACAGGTCCCACAGCAAGGAATCATGCCTCATATCAACCACCACCGGAGAAGGCCACTTCATTTATTTGGGACCAGCACCCAGACAGAGGAGAGAGGTCCCACAGCAAGGAATCATGCGTCATATCAACCACCACCGGAGAAGGCCACTTCATTTATTTTGGACCAGCACCCAGACAGAGGAGAGAGGTCCCACAGCAAGGAATCATGCCTCATATCAACCACCACCGGAGAAGGCCACTTCATTTATTTCGGCCCAGCACCCAGACAGAGGAGAGAGGTCCCACAGCAAGGAATCATGCCTCATATCAACCACCACCGGAGAAGGCCACTCTATTTATTTTGGACCAGCACCCAGACAGAGGATACAGGTCCCACAGCAAGGAATCATGCGTCATATCAACCACCACCGGAGAAGGCCACTCTCATTTATTTCGGCCCAGCACCCAGACAGAGGAGAGAGGTCCCACAGCAAGGAATCATGCGCTCATATCAACCACCACCGGAGAAGGCCACTCTCATTTATTTCGGCCCAGCACCCAGACAGAGGAGAGAGGTCCCACAGCAAGGAATCATGCGTCATATCAACCACCACACGGAGAAGGCCACTATCATTTATTTCGGCCCAGCACCCAGACAGAGGATACAGGTCCCACAGCAAGGAATCATGCCTCATATCAACCACCACCGGAGAAGGCCACTCTCATTTATTTCGGCCCAGCACCCAGACAGAGGAGAGAGGTCCCACAGCAAGGAATCATGCCTCATATCAACCACCACCGGAGAAGGCCATCTCATTTATTTTGGACCAGCACCCAGACAGAGGATACAGGTCCCACAGCAAGGAATCATGCGTCATATCAACCACCAACGGAGAAGGCCACTCTCATTTATTTCGGCCCAGCACCCAGACAGAGGAGAGAGGTCCCACAGCAAGGAAATCATGCATCATATCAACCACCACCGGAGAAGGCCATTCTCATTTATTTCGGCCCAGCACCCAGACAGAGGAGAGAGGTCCCACAGCAAGGAATCATGCCTCATATCAACCACCACCGGAGAAGGCCACTTCATTTATTTTGGACCAGCACCCAGACAGAGGATACAGGTCCCACATCAAGGAATCATGCGTCATATCAACCACCACCGGAGAAGGCCACTCTATTTATTGTCGGCCCAGCACCCAGACAGAGGAGAGAGGTCCCACAGCAAGGAATCATGCCTCATATCAACTACCAATGGAGAAGGCCACTTCATTTATTTCGGCCCAGCACCCAGACAGAGGAGAGAGGTCCCACAGCAAGGAAACATGCGTCATATCAACCACCACCGGAGAAGGCCACTCTCATTTATTTTGGCCCAGCACCCAGACAGAGCGAGAGAGGTCCCACAGCAAGGAATAATGCCTCATATCATCCAACACCGGAGAAGGCCACTTCATTTATTTTGGACCAGCACCCAGACAGAGGAGACAGGTCCCACAGCAAGGAATCATGCCTCATATCAACTACCAATGGAGAAGGCCACTCTCATTTATTTCTGGCCCAGCACCCAGACAGAGGAGAGAGGTCCCACAGCAAGGAAAATTGCGTCATATCAACCACCACCGGAGAAGGCCACTCTCATTTATTTTGGCCCAGCACCCAGAAAGAGCAGAGATGTCCCACAGCAAGGAATCATGCCTCATATCAACCATCACCGGAGAAGGCCACTCTCATTTTTTTTGGACCAGCACCTAGACAGAGGATACAGGTCCCACATCAAGGAATCATGCATCATATCAACCACCACAGCAGAAGGCCACTCATTTATTTCGGCCCAGCACCCAGACAGAGGAGAGAGGTCCCACAGCAAGGAATCATGCGTCATATCAACCACCACCGGAGAAGGCCACTCTCATTTATTTCTGCCCAGCACCCAGACAGAGGATACAGGTCCCACAGCAAGGAATCATGCCTCATATCAACTTCCAACGGAGAAGGCCACTCTCATTTATTTCGGCCCAGCACCCAGACAGAGGAGAGAGGTCCCACAGCAAGGAATCATGCGTCATTTCAACCACCACCGGAGAAGGCTACTCATTTATTTCGGCCCAGCACCCATACAGAGGAGAGAGGTCCCACAGCAAGGAAATATGCATCATATCAACCACCACCGGAGAAGGCCATTCTCATTTTTTTTTGGCCCAGCACCCAGACAGAGGAGAGAGGTCCCACAGCAAGGAATCATGCCTCATATTAACTACCAATGGAGAAGGCCACTCTCATTTATTTCGGCCCAGCACCCAGACAGAGGAGAGAGGTCCCACAGCAAGGAAAATTGCGTCATATCAACCACCACCGGAGAAGGCCACTCATTTTTTTGGACCAGCACCCAGACAGAGGATATAGGTCCCACATCAAGGAATCATGCATCATATCAACCACCACAGTAGAAGGCCACTCTCATTTATTCCGGCCCAGCACCCAGACAGAGGAGAGAGGTCCCACAGCAAGGAATCATGCGTCATATCAACTCCCACCGGAGAAGGCCACTCTCATTTATTTCGGCCCAGCAGCCAGACAGAGGATACAGGTCCCACAGCAAGGAATCATGCCTCATATCAACTACCAACGGAGAAGGCCACTCTCATTTATTTCGGCCCAGCACCCAGACAGAGGAGAGAGGTCCCACAGCAAGGAATCATGCGTCATATCAACCACCACCGGAGAAGGCCACTCTCATTTATTTCGGCCAAGCACCCAGACAGAGGAGAGAGGTCCCACAGCAAGGAAACATGCATCATATAAATCACCACCGGAGAAGGCCATTCTCATTTTTTTTTGGCCCAGCACCCAGACAGAGGAGAGAGGTCCCACAGCAAGAAATCATGCGTCATATCAACCACCACCGGAGAGGGCCACTTATTTATTTTGGACCAGCACCCAGACAGAGGATACAGGTCCCACAGCAAGGAATCATGCCTTATATCAACCACCACCGGAGAAGGCCACTCTCATTTATTTTGGACCAGCACCCAGACAGAGGATACAGGTCCCACATCAAGGAATCATGCGTCATATCAACCACCAACGGAGTAGGCCACTCTCATTTATTTCGGCCTAGCACCCAGACAGAGGAGAGAGGTCCCACAGCAAGGAATCATGGGTCATATCAACCACCAACGGAGAAGGCCACTATCATTTATTTCGGCCCAGCACCCAGACAGAAGATACAGGTCCACAGCAAGGAATCATGACTCATATCAATCACCACCGGAGAAGGCCACTCTCATTTATTTGGGACCAGCACCCAGACAGAGGATACAGGTCCCACAGCAAGGAATCATGCGTCATATCAACCACCACCGGAGAAGGCCACTCTCATTTATTTTGGACCAGCACCCAGACAGAGGATACAGGTCCCACATCAAGGAATCATGCGTCATATCAACCACCAACGGAGAAGGCCAGGGCCGGCGCTTCCATAGAGGCAAGGGGGGCAATTGCCCCCGGGCCCCCGAGTCCTTAGGGGCCCCCAAGCAGTGGCGGATCCAGGGGGGGGCAACGGGCAATTGCCCCCCGATATTGTGGCAGCACCGGCGGTAGTGACAGGAGATGAACGCTTCCACTGTGGAAGCGCTCATCTCCATAGCGATCTGTGTCGCCGTCCTCTGGACAGCGATACAGATCGCTGTGCAGTGCGGCAGGGGAGGGAGAGGCGCCTCCTCCCTGCTCTCTGATAGGCTGCCGGCCTCGTGCCGACAGCCTATCAGAGCGGGTTCAGGCGGCGCGATGACGCCATCGCGCCGCCTGAGCAGAGGATAGAACGGGACACAGGCCGGAAGAGGCCTGCATCCAGCGCTGCAAGGAGGTAAGTAGGAGGAGGGAGGGAGGGGGGGAAAGGAGCCTGCACATGATTTTGGGGGAGGGAAGGAGCCTGCACATGATTTTTTTGGGGGAGGAGGAGCCTGGACATGATTTTTGGGGGAGGGAAGGAGCCTGGACATGATTTTTTGGGGGAGGGGAAGGAGCCTGCACATGATTTTGGTGGGGGTTGGGAGAAGGAGCCTGCACATGATTTTGGGGGAAGGAGCCTGCACATGATTTGGGAGGAAGGAGCCTGCACATGATTTTTGGGGGGGAGGAAGGAGCCTGCACATGATTTTGGGGGAGGGGAAGGAGCCTGCACATGATTTTGGGGGGAGGGAGAAGGAGCCTGCACATGATTTTTTGGGGGAGGGGAAGGAGCCTGCACATGATTTTGGGAGGAAGGCCTGCACATGATTTTGTGGGGTGGGGAAGGAGCCTGCACATGATTTTGGGAGGGGAAGGAGCCTGCACATGATTTTGGGGGAGGGAAGGAGCCTGCACATGATTTTGGGGGAGGAAGGAGCCTGCACATGATTTTTGGGGGAGGGGTAGGAGCCTAAACATGATTTTGGGGGAGAAGGAGCCTGCACATGATTTTGGGGGAAGGAGCCTGCACATGATTTTGGGGAGGGGGCAGGAGCCTGCACATGATTTGGGGGCTGGGGAAAGGAGCCTGCAAATAATTTTGGGGGAAGGGGATGGGTGGGAAAAGGAGCCTGCACATGATTGGGGGGGACATGATGGGGGAGAGAGGAGACTCGGGGCACTATGGGGACATTACTGATGTATTTTATATGGGGGTAGTAGGATAATTTGTCCAGAATATGGGAGGATGATGGAAAAGTAGTAACTGAGATTTATTTTGTTGTCAAACTGCAGAGACGAAACCTGACGGTCTGGTCTGAAGGTCTGAAAGGAGAAGATGAGGAAAGAGAACATCTACATCACAGGAGACGCCACTGGATGGAAGAGGTAAGTGGGGCTGTATTTCTGTAGTGATGGGAGCTGGGGGGGGAGGAGATGTGCAGATGTGCTGGAGAAATGAGCCATGGGGTTGGGGGGGGGGAGAGATGTGCTGCTGCCACTGGCCCATACAGGGGAGAAATGTGCCATTCGGGGGAGGGGGGAGTATGCGGCAATGGAGGGGTCGGGGAGAAATTATGTGACGCGAAGGGGGTGATTGATGGCGTGACACTGAGGGGGGGGCCCCTTATTGTTTTTCGCCCCCGGGCCCCATTTCACCTAGAACCGGCCCTGGAGAAGGCCACTATCATTTATTTCGGCCCAGCACCCAGACAGAGTAGAGAGGTCCCACAGCAAGGAATCATGCCTCATATCAACCACCACCGGAGAAGTCCACTCTCATTTATTTCGGACCAGCACACAGAGAGAGGAGAGAGGTCCCACAGCAAGGAAAATTGCGTCATATCAACCACCACCGGAGAAGGCCACTCTCATTTTTTTTGGACCAGCACCCAGACAGAGGATACAGGTCCCACATCAAGGAATCATGCATCATATCAACCACCACAGTAGAAGGCCACTCTCATTTATTCCGGCCCAGCACCCAGACAGAGGAGAGAGGTCCCACAGCAAGGAATCATGCGTCATATCAACTCCCACCGGAGAAGGCCACTCTCATTTATTTCGGCCCAGCAGCCAGACAGAGGATACAGGTCCCACAGCAAGGAATCATGCCTCATATCAACTACCAACGGAGAAGGCCACTCTCATTTATTTCGGCCCAGCACCCAGACAGAGGAGAGAGGTCCCACAGCAAGGAATCATGCGTCATATCAACCACCACCGGAGAAGGCCACTCTCATTTATTTCGGCCAAGCACCCAGACAGAGGAGAGAGGTCCCACAGCAAGGAAACATGCATCATATAAATCACCACCGGAGAAGGCCATTCTCATTTTTTTTTGGCCCAGCACCCAGACAGAGGAGAGAGGTCCCACAGCAAGAAATCATGCGCTCATATCAACCACCACCGGAGAGGGCCACTCTCATTTATTTTGGACCAGCACCCAGACAGAGGATACAGGTCCCACAGCAAGGAATCATGCCTTATATCAACCACCACCGGAGAAGGCCACTCTCATTTATTTTGGACCAGCACCCAGACAGAGGATACAGGTCCCACATCAAGGAATCATGCGTCATATCAACCACCAACGGAGAAGGCCACTCTCATTTATTTCGGCCTAGCACCCAGACAGAGGAGAGAGGTCCCACAGCAAGGAATCATGCGTCATATCAACCACCAACGGAGAAGGCCACTATCATTTATTTCGGCCCAGCACCCAGACAGAAGATACAGGTCCACAGCAAGGAATCATGCACTCATATCAATCACCACCGGAGAAGGCCACTCATTTATTTGGGACCAGCACCCAGACAGAGGATACAGGTCCCACAGCAAGGAATCATGCGTCATATCAACCACCACCGGAGAAGGCCACTCATTTATTTTGGGACCAGCACCCAGACAGAGGAGAGAGGTCCCACAGCAAGGAATCATGCCTCATATCAACCACCACCGGAGAAGGCCACTCTCATTTATTTCGGCCCAGCACCCAGACAGAGGAGAGAGGTCCCACAGCAAGGAATCATGCCTCATATCAACCACCACCGGAGAAGGTCACTCATTTATTTTGGACCAGCACCCAGACAGAGGATACAGGTCCCACATCAAGGAATCATGCGCTCATATCAACCACCACCGGAGAAGGCCTCTCATTTATTTCGGCCCAGCAACCAGACAGAGGAGAGAGGTCCCACAGCAAGGAATCATGCGTCATATCAATCACCAACGGAGAGGGCCACTTCATTTATTTTCGGCCCAGCACCCAGACAGAGGAGAGAGGTCCCACAGCAAGGAATCATGCCTCATATCAACCACCACCGGAGAAGGCCACTCTCATTTATTTCGGCCCAGCACCCAGACAGAGGAGAGAGGTCCCACAGCAAGGAATCATGCGCCATATCAACCACCACCGGAGAAGGCCACTCTATTTATTTTGGCCCAGCACCCAGACAGAGCAGAGAGGTCCCACAGCAAGGAATCATGCCTCATATCAACCACCACCGGAGAAGGCCACTCTCATTTATTTTGGACCAGCACCCAGACAGAGGATATAGGTCCCACATCAAGGAATCATGCATCATATCAACCACCACCGGAGATGGCCACTCTCATTTATTTCGGCCCAGCACCCAGACAGAGGAGAGATGTCCCACAGCAAGGAATCATGCGTCATATCAACCACCACCGGAGAAGGCCACTTCATTTATTTCGCCCAGCACCCAGACAGAGGATACAGGTCCCACAGCAAGGAATCATGCCTCATATCAACTACCAACGGAGAAGGCCACTCTCATTTATTTCGGCCCAGCACCCAGACAGAGGAGAGAGGTCCCACAGCAAGGAATCATGCGCTCATATCAACCACCACCGGAGAAGTCCACTCTCATTTATTTAGGCCCAGCACCCAGACAGAGGAGAGAGGTCCCACAGCAAGGAAACATGCATCATATCAACCACCACCGGAGAAGGCCATTCTCATTTATTTTGGCCCAGCACCCAGACAGAGGAGAGAGGTCCCACAGCAAGGAATCATGCCTCATATCAACCACCACCGGAGAAGGCCACTCTCATTTATTTTGGACCAGCACCCAGACAGAGGATACAGGTCCCACAGCAAGGAATCATGCCTTATATCAACCACCACCGGAGAAGGCCACTCTCATTTATTTTGGACCAGCACCCAGACAGAGGATACAGGTCCCACATCAAGGAATCATGCGTCATATCAACCACCAACGGAGAAGGCCACTCATTTATTTCGGCCCTAGCACCCAGACAGAGGAGAGAGGTCCCACAGCAAGGAATCATGCGTCATATCAACCACCACCGGAGAAGGCCACTATCATTTATTTTGGCCCAGCACCCAGACAGAGGAGAGAGGTCCCACAGCAAGGAATCATGCCTCATATCAACCACCACCGGAGAAGGCCACTCTCATTTATTTTGGACCAGCACCCAGACAGAGGATAGAGGTCCCACAGCAAGGAATCATGCCTCATATCAACCACCACCGGAGAAGGCCACTTCATTTATTTGGGACCAGCACCCAGACAGAGGATACAGGTCCCACAGCAAGGAATCATGCCTCATATCAACCACCACCGGAGAAGGCCACTTCATTTATTTTGGACCAGCACCCAGACAGAGGATACAGGTCCCACAGCAAGGAATCATGCCTCATATCAACCACCACCGGAGAAGGCCACTTCATTTATTTTGGCCCAGCACCCAGACAGAGGATACAGGTCCCACAGCAAGGAATCATGCGTCATATCAACCACCACCGGAGAAGGCCACTCTCATTTATTTCGGCCCAGCACCCAGACAGAGGAGAGAGGTCCCACAGCAAGGAATCATGCCTCATATCAACCACCACCGGAGAAGGCCACTTCATTTATTTTGGACCAGCACCTAGACAGAGGATACAGGTCCCACAGCAAGGAATCATGCGTCATATCAACCACCAACGGAGAAGGCCACTATCATTTATTTCGGCCCAGCACCCAGACAGAGGAGAGAGGTCCCACAGCAAGGAATCATGCGTCATATCAACCACCACCGGAGAAGGCCAATCTCATTTATTTTGGCCCAGCACCCAGACAGAGGAGAGAGGTCCCACAGCAAGGAATCATGCCTCATATCAACCACCACCGGAGAAGGCCACTCTCATTTATTTTGGACCAGCACCCAGACAGAGGATACAGGTCCCACAGCAAGGAATCATGCGTCATATCAACCACCAACGGAGAAGGCCACTCTCATTTATTTCGGCCCAGCACCCAGACAGAGGAGACAGGTCCCACAGCAAGGAATCATGCCTCATATCAACCACCACCGGAGAAGGCCACTCTCATTTATTTCGGCCCAGCACCCAGACAGAGGAGAGAGGTCCCACAGCAAGGAATCATGCCTCATATCAACCACCACCGGAGAAGGCCACTTCATTTATTTTGGACCAGCACCCAGACAGAGGAGAGAGGTCCCACAGCAAGGAATCATGCGTCATATCAACCACCACCGGAGAAGGCCACTCTCATTTATTTCGGCCCAGCACCCAGACAGAGGAGAGAGGTCCCACAGCAAGGAATCATGCCTCATATCAACCACCACCGGAGAAGGCCACTCTCATTTATTTTGGACCAGCACCCAGACAGAGGATACAGGTCCCACAGCAAGGAATCATGCGTCATATCAACCACCACCGGAGAAGGCCACCTCATTTATTTTGGCCCAGCACCCAGACAGAGGATACAGGTCCCACAGCAAGGAATCATGCCTCATATCAACCACCACCGGAGAAGGCCACTCTCATTTATTTCGGCCCAGCACCCAGACAGAGGAGAGAGGTCCCACAGCAAGGAATCATGCCTCATATCAACCACCACCGGAGAAGGCCACTCTCATTTATTTCGGCCCAGCACCCAGACAGAGGAGAGAGGTCCCACAGCAAGGAATCATGCATCATATCAACCACCACCGGAGAAGGCCACTCTCATTTATTTCGGCCCAGCATCCAGACAAGAGGAGAGAGGTCCCACAGCAAGGAATCATGCCTCATATCAACCACCACCGGAGAAGGCCACTCTCATTTATTTTGGACCAGCACCCAGACAGAGGAGAGAGGTCCCACAGCAAGGAATCATGCCTCATATCAACCACCACCGGAGAAGGCCACTCTCATTTATTTTGGACCAGCACCCAGACAGAGGATACAGGTCCCACAGCAAGGAATCATGCCTCATATCAACCACCACCGTAGAAGGCCACTCTCATTTATTTCGGCCCAGCACCCAGACAGAGGAGAGAGGTCCCACAGCAAGGAATCATGCCTCATATCAACCACCACCGGAGAAGGCCACTCTCATTTATTTTGGACCAGCACCCAGACAGAGGATACAGGTCCCACAGCAAGGAATCATGCGTCATATCAACCACCACCGGAGAAGGCCACTCTCATTTATTTCTGGCCCAGCACCCAGACAGAGGAGAGAGGTCCCACAGCAAGGAATCATGCCTCATATCAACCACCACCGGAGAAGGCCACTCATTTATTTTGGACCAGCACCCAGACAGAGGATACAGGTCCCACATCAAGGAATCATGCGTCATATCAACAACCACCGGAGAAGGCCACTCTCATTTATTTTGGACCAGCACCCAGACAGAGGATACAGGTCCCACAGCAAGGAATCATGCGTCATATCAACCACCACCGGAGAAGGCCACTCTCATTTATTTTGGGCCCAGCACCCAGACAGAGGAGAGAGGTCCCACAGCAAGGAATCATGCCTCATATCAACCACCACCGGAGAAGGCCACTCTCATTTATTTTGGACCAGCACCCAGACAGAGGATACAGGTCCCACAGCAAGGAATCATGCCTCATATCAACCACCACCGGAGAAGGCCACTTCATTTATTTTGGACCAGCACCCAGACAGAGGATACAGGTCCCACAGCAAGGAATCATGCCTCATATCAACCACCACCGGAGAAGGCCACTCTCATTTATTTCGGCCCAGCACCCAGACAGAGAGAGAGGTCCCACAGCAAGGAATCATGCCTCATATCAACCACCACCGGAGAAGGCCACTCTCATTTATTTTGGACCAGCACCCAGACAGAGGATACAGGTCCCACATCAAGGAATCATGCGTCATATCAACCACCACCGGAGAAGGCCACTCTCATTTATTTTGGCCCAGCACCCAGACAGAGGAGAGCGGTCCCACAGCAAGGAATCATGCGTCATATCAACCACCAACGGAGAAGGCCACTCTCATTTATTTCGGCCCAGCACCCAGACAGAGGAGAGAGGTCCCACAGCAAGGAATCATGCGCTCATATCAACCACCAATGGAGAAGGCCACTCTCATTTATTTCGGCCCAGCACCCAGACAGAGGAGAGAGGTCCCACAGCAAGGAAACATGCGTCATATCAACCACCACCGGAGAAGGCCACTCTCATTTATTTTGGCCCAGCACCCAGACAGAGGAGAGAGGTCCCACAGCAAGGAATCATGCCTCATATCAACCACCACCGGAGAAGGCCACTCTCATTTATTTCGCCCAGCACCCAGACAGAGGATACAGGTCCCACAGCAAGGAATCATGCCTCATATCAACCACCACCGGAGAAGGCCACTTCATTTATTTCGGACCAGCACCCAGACAGAGGATACAGGTCCCACAGCAAGGAATCATGCGTCATATCAACCACCACCGGAGAAGGCCACTCTCATTTATTTCGGACCAGCACCCAGACAGAGGAGAGAGGTCCCACAGCAAGGAATCATGCCTCATATCAACCACCACCGGAGAAGGCCACTCTCATTTATTTCGGCCCAGCACCCAGACAGAGGATAGAGGTCCCACAGCAAGGAATCATGCCTCATATCAACCACCACCGGAGAAGGCCACTCTCATTTATTTCGGACCAGCACCCAGACAGAGGAGAGAGGTCCCACAGCAAGGAATCATGCGTCATATCAACCACCACCGGAGAAGGCCACTCTCATTTATTTCGGCCCAGCACCCAGACAGAGGAGAGAGGTCCCACATCAAGGAATCATGCGTCATATCAACCACCACCGGAGAAGGCCACTCTCATTTATTTCGGCCCAGCACCCAGACAGAGGAGAGAGGTCCCACAGCAAGGAATCATGCGTCATATCAACTCCCACCGGAGAAGGCCACTTCATTTATTTCGGCCCAGCAGCCAGACAGAGGATACAGGTCCCACAGCAAGGAATCATGCCTCATATCAACTACCAACGGAGAAGGCCACTCTCATTTATTTCGGCCCAGCACCCAGACAGAGGAGAGAGGTCCCACAGCAAGGAATCATGCGTCATATCAACCACCACCGGAGAAGGCCACTCTCATTTATTTCGGCCAAGCACCCAGACAGAGGAGAGAGGTCCCACAGCAAGGAAACATGCATCATATAAATCACCACCGGAGAAGGCCATTCTCATTTTTTTTTGGCCCAGCACCCAGACAGAGGAGAGAGGTCCCACAGCAAGAAATCATGCGTCATATCAACCACCACCGGAGAGGGCCACTTCATTTATTTTGGACCAGCACCCAGACAGAGGATACAGGTCCCACAGCAAGGAATCATGCCTTATATCAACCATCACCGGAGAAGGCCACTCTCATTTATTTTGGACCAGCACCCAGACAGAGGATACAGGTCCCACATCAAGGAATCATGCGTCATATCAACCACCAACGGAGAAGGCCACTCTCATTTATTTCTGGCCTAGCACCCAGACAGAGGAGAGAGGTCCCACAGCAAGGAATCATGGGTCATATCAACCACCAACGGAGAAGGCCACTATCATTTATTTCGGCCCAGCACCCAGACAGAAGATACAGGTCCACAGCAAGGAATCATGACTCATATCAATCACCACCGGAGAAGGCCACTCTCATTTATTTGGGACCAGCACCCAGACAGAGGATACAGGTCCCACAGCAAGGAATCATGCGTCATATCAACCACCACCGGAGAAGGCCACTCTCATTTATTTGGGACCAGCACCCAGACAGAGGAGAGAGGTCCCACAGCAAGGAATCATGCCTCATATCAACCACCACCGGAGAAGGCCACTCTCATTTATTTCGGCCCAGCACCCAGACAGAGGAGAGAGGTCCCACAGCAAGGAATCATGCCTCATATCAACCACCACCGGAGAAGGTCACTCTCATTTATTTTGGACCAGCACCCAGACAGAGGATACAGGTCCCACATCACGGAATCATGCGTCATATCAACCACCACCGGAGAAGGCCTCTCATTTATTTCGGCCCAGCAACCAGACAGAGGAGAGAGGTCCCACAGCAAGGAATCATGCGTCATATCAATCACCAACGGAGAGGGCCACTCTCATTTATTTCGGCCCAGCACCCAGACAGAGTAGAGAGGTCCCACAGCAAGGAATCATGCCTCATATTAACTTACCAATGGAGAAGGCCACTCTCATTTATTTCGGCCCAGCACCCAGACAGAGGAGAGAGGTCCCACAGCAAGGAAAATTGCGTCATATCAACCACCACCGGAGAAGGACACTCTCATTTATTTTGGCCTAGCACCCAGAAAGAGCAGAGTGGTCCCACAGCAAGGAATCATGCCTCATATCAACCATCACCGGAGAGGGCCACTCTCATTTTTTTTGGACCAGCACCCAGACAGAGGATATAGGTCCCACATCAAGGAATCATGCATCATATCAACCACCACAGGAGATGGCCACTCTCATTTATTTCGGCCCAGCACCCAGACAGAGGAGAGTTGTCCCACAGCAAGGAATCATGCGTCATATCAACCACCACCGGAGAAGGCCACTCTCATTTATTTCGGCCCAGCACCCAGACAGAGGATACAGGTCCCACAGCAAGGAATCATGCCTCATATCAACTTCCAACGGAGAAGGCCACTCTCATTTATTTCGGCCCAGCACCCTGACAGAGGAGAGAGGTCCCACAGCAAGGAATCATGCGTCATATCAACCACCACCGGAGAAGTCCACTCTCATTTAATTAGGCCCAGCACCCAGACAGAGGAGAGAGGTCCCACAGCAAGGAAACATGCATCATATCAACCACCACCGGAGAAGGCCATTCTCATTTTTTTTTGGCCCAGCACCCAGACAGAGGAGAGAGGTCCCACAGCAAGGAATCATGCCTCATATCAACCACCACCGGAGAGGGCCACTCTCATTTATTTTGGACCAGCACCCAGACAGAGGATACAGGTCCCACAGCAAGGAATCATGCCTTATATCAACCACCACCGGAGAAGGCCACTCTCATTTATTTTGGACCAGCACCTAGACAGAGGATACAGATCCCACATCAAGGAATCATGCGTCATATCAACCACCAACGGAGAAGGCCACTCTCATTTATTTCGGCCCTAGCACCCAGACAGAGGAGAGAGGTCCCACAGCAAGAAATCATGCGTCATATCAACCACCAACGGAGAAGGCCACTATCATTTATTTTGGCCCAGCACCCAGACAGAGCAGAGAGGTCCCACAGCAAGGAATAATGCCTCATATCAACCAACACCGGAGAAGGCCACTCTCATTTATTTTGGACCAGCACCCAGACAGAGGATAGAGGTCCATAGAAAGGAATCATGCCTCATATCAACCACCACCGTAGAAGGAAACTCTCATTTAATTGGGACCAGCACCCAGACAGAGGATACAGGTCCCACAGCAAGGAATCATGCCTCATATCAACCACCACCGGAGAAGGCCACTCTCATTTATTTGGGACCAGCAACCAGACAGAGGATACAGGTCCCACAGCAAGGAATCATGCCTCATATCAACCACCACCGGAGAAGGCCACTCTCATTTATTTGGGTCCAGCACCCAGACAGAGGATACAGGTCCCACAGCAAGGAATCATGCCTCATATCAACCACCACTGGAGAAGGCCACTCTCATTTATTTCGGCCCAGCACCCAGACAGAGGAGAGAGGTCCCACAGCAAGGAATCATGCCTCATATCAACCACCACCGGAGAAGGTCACTCTCATTTATTTTGGACCAGCACCTAGACAGAGGATACAGGTCACACATCAAGGAATCATGCGTCATATCAACCACCAAAGGAGAAGGCCACTATCATTTATTTCGGCCCAGCACCCAGACAGAGGAGAGAGGTCCCACAGCAAGGAATCATGCGTCATATCAGCAACCACCGGAGAATGCCAATCTCATTTATTTTGGCCCAGCACCCAGAGAGAGGAGAGAGGTCCCACAGCAAGGAATCATGCCTTATATCAACCACCACCTGAGATGGCCACTCTCATTTATTTTGGACCAGCACCCAGACAGAGGATACAGGTCCCACATCAAGGAATCATGCGTCATATCAACCACCAACGGAGAAGGCCACTATCATTTATTTCGGCCCAGCACCCAGACAGAGGATACAGGTCCACAGCAAGGAATCATGCCTCATATCAACCACCACCGTAGAAGGCCACTCTCATTTATTTCGGCCCAGAACCCAGACAGAGGAGAGAGGTCCCACAGCAAGGAATCATGCCTCATATCAACCACCACCGGAGAAGGCCACTCTCATTTATTTTGGACCAGCACCCAGACAGAGGATACAGGTCCCACAGCAAGGAATCATGCGTCATATCAACCAACGGAGAAGGCCACTCTCATTTATTTCGGCCCAGCACCCAGACAGAGGAGAGAGGTCCCACAGCAAGGAATCATGCCTCATATCAACCACCACCGGCGAAGGTCACTCTCATTTATTTAGGACCAGCACCCAGACAGAGGATACAGGTCCCACATCAAGGAATCATGCGTCATATCAACCACCACCGGAGAAGGTCACTCTCATTTATTTTGGACCAGCACCCAGACAGAGGATACAGGTCCCACATCAAGGAATCATGCATCATATCAACCACCACCGGAGAAGGCCACTCTCATTTATTGTGGCCCAGCACCCAGACAGAGGAGAGAGGTCCCACAGCAAGGAATCATGCGTCATATCAATCACCAACGGAGAAGGCCACTCTCATTTATTTCGGCCCAGCACCCAGACAGAGTAGAGAGGTCCCACAGCAAGGAATCATGCCTCATATTAACTACCAATGGAGAAGGCCACTCTCATTTATTTCGGCCCAGCACCCAGACAGAGGAGAGAGGTCCCACAGCAAGGAAACATGCGTCATATCAACCACCACCGGAGAAGGCCACTCTCATTTATTTTGGCCCAGCACCCAGACAGAGCAGAGAGGTCCCACAGCAAGGAATAATGCCTCATATCAACCAACACCGGAGAAGGCCACTCTCATTTATTTTGGACCAGCACCCAGACAGAGGATACAGGTCCCACAGCAAGGAATCATGCCTCATATCAACCACCACCGGAGAAGGCCACTCTCATTTTTTTTGGACCAGCACCCAGACAGAGGATACAGGTCCCACATCAAGGAATCATGCATCATATCAACCACCACAGGAGAAGGCCACTCTCATTTATTTCGGCCCAGCACCCAGACAGAGGATACAAGTCCACAGCAAGGAATCATGCCTCATATCAACCACCACCGTAGAAGGCCACTCTCATTTATTTCGGCCCAGCACCCAGACAGAGGAGAGAGGTCCCACAGCAAGGAATCATGCCTCATATCAACCACCACCGGAGAAGTCCACTCTCATTTATTTCCGCCCAGCACCCAGACAGAGGAGAGAGGTCCCACAGCAAGGAAACATGCATCATATCAACCACCACCGGAGAAGGCCATTCTCATTTTTTTTGGGCCCAGCATCCAGAAAGAGGAGAGAGGTCCCACAGCAAGAAATCATGCCTCATATCAACCACCACCGAAGAGGGCCACTCTCATTTATTTTGGACCAGCACCCAGACAGAGGATAAATGTCCCACAGCAAGGAATCATGCCTTATATCAACCACCACAAGAGAAGGCCACTCTCATTTATTTTGGACCAGCACCCAGACAGAGGATACAGGTCCACAGCAAGGAATCATGCCTCATATCAACCACCACCGTAGAAGGCCACTCTCATTTATTTCGGCCCAGCACCCAGACAGAGGAGAGAGGTCCCACAGCAAGGAATCATGCCTCATATCAACCACCACCGGAGAAGGCCACTCTCATTTATTTTGGACCAGCACCCAGACAGAGGATACAGGTCCCACAGCAAGGAATCATGCCTTATATCAACCACCACCGGAGAAGGCCACTCTCATTTATTTTGGACCAGCACCCAGACAGAGGATACAGGTCCACAGCAAGGAATCATGCCTCATATCAACCACCACCGTAGAAGGCCACTCTCATTTATTTCGGCCCAGCACCCAGACAGAGGAGAGAGGTCCCACAGCAAGGAATCATGCCTCATATCAACCACCACCGGAGAAGGCCACTCATTTATTTTGGACCAGCACCCAGACAGAGGATACAGTTCCCACATCAAGGAATCATGCGTCATATCAACCACCACCGGAGAAGGCCACTCTCATTTATTGTGGCCCAGCACCCAGACAGAGGAGAGCGGTCCCACAGCAAGGAATCATGCGTCATATCAATCACCAACGGAGAAGGCCACTCTCATTTATTTCGGCCCAGCACCCAGACAGAGTAGAGAGGTCCCACAGCAAGGAATCATGCCTCATATTAACTACCAATGGAGAAGGCCACTCTCATTTATTTCGGCCCAGCACCCAGACAGAGGAGAGGTCCCACAGCAAGGAAACATGCGTCATATCAACCACCACCGGAGAAGGCCACTCTCATTTATTTTGGCCCAGCACCCAGACAGAGCAGAGAGGTCCCACAGCAAGGAATAATGCCTCATATCAACCAACACCGGAGAAGGCCACTCTCATTTATTTCGGCCCAGCACCCAGACAGAGGATACAGGTCCACAGCAAGGAATTATGCCTTATATCAATCACCACCGTAGAAGGCCACTCTCATTTATTTGGGACCAGCACCCAGACAGAGGATACAGATCCCACAGCAAGGAATCATGCGTCATATCAACCACCACCGGAGAAGGCCACTCTCATTTATTTGGGACCAGCACCCAGACAGAGGAGAGAGGTCCCACAGCAAGGAATCATGCCTCATATCAACCACCACCGGAGAAGGCCACTCTCATTTATTTCGGCCCAGCACCCAGACAGAGGATAGAGGTCCCACAGCAAGGAATCATGCCTCATATCAACCACCACCGGAGAAGGTCACTCTCATTTATTTTGGACCAGCACCCAGACAGAGGATACAGGTCCCACATCACGGAATCATGCGTCATATCAACCACCACCGGAGAAGGCCACTCTCATTTATTTCGGCCCAGCAACCAGACAGAGGAGAGAGGTCCCACATCAAGGAATCATGCGCTCATATCAATCACCAACGGAGAAGGCCACTCTCATTTATTTCGGCCCAGCACCCAGACAGAGTAGAGAGGTCCCACAGCAAGGAATCATGCCTCATATTAACTACCAACGGAAAAGGCCACTCTCATTTATTTCGGCCCAGCACCCAGACAGAGGAGAGAGGTCCCACAGCAAGGAATCATGCGTCATATCAACCACCACCGGAGAAGGCCACTCTCATTTATTTTGGCCCAGCACCCAGACAGAGCAGAGATGTCCCACAGCAAGGAATCATGCCTCATATCAACCACCACCGGAGAAGGCTACTCTCATTTTTTTGGACCCAGCACCCAGACAGAGGATAGAGGTCCCACAGCAAGGAATCATGCATCATATCAACCACCACCGGAGAAGGCCACTCTCATTTATTTGGGACCAGCACCCAGACAGAGGAGAGAGGTCCCACAGCAAGGAATCATGCCTGATATCAACCACCACCGGAGAAGGCCACTCTCATTTATTTTGGACCAGCACCCAGACAGAGGATACAGGTCCCACATCACGAAATCATGCGTCATATCAACCACCACCGGAGAAGGCCACTCTCATTTATTTCGGCCCAGCAACCAGACAGAGGAGAGAGGTTCCACAGCAAGGAATCATGCGTCATATCAATCACCACCGGAGAAGGCCACTCTCATTTATTTCGGCACAGCACCCAGACAGAGTAGAGAGGTCCCACAGCAAGGAATCATGCCTCATATTAACTACCAATGGAGAAGGTCACTCTCATTTATTTCGGCCCAGCACCCAGACAGAGGAGAGAGGTCCCACAGCAAGGAAACATTGCGTCATATCAACCACCAACGGAGAAGGCCACTCTCATTTATTTTGGCCCAGCACCCAGAAAGAGCTAAGAGGTCCCACAGCAAGGAATCATGCCTCATATCAACCATCACCGGAGAGGGCCACTCTCATTTATTTTGGACCAGCACCCAGACAGAGGATACAGGTCCCACATCAAGGAATCATGCATCATATCAACCATCACAGGAGATGGCCACTCTCATTTATTTCGGCCCAGCACCCAGACAGAGGATAGAGGTCCATAGCAAGGAATCATGCCTCATATCAACCACCACCGTAGAAGGCCACTCTCATTTATTTGGGACCAGCACCCAGACAGAGGATACAGGTCCCACAGCAAGGAATCATGCCTCATATGAACCACCACCGGAGAAGGCCACTCTCATTTATTTGGGACCAGCAACCAGACAGAGGATACAGGTCCCACAGCAAGGAATCATGCCTCATATCAACCACCACCGGAGAAGGCCACTTCATTTATTTGGGACCAGCACCCAGACAGAGGATACAGGTCCCACATCAAGGAATCATGCCTCATATCAACCACCACTGGAGAAGGCCACTCTCATTTATTTCGGCCCAGCACCCAGACAGAGGAGAGAGGTCCCACAGCAAGGAATCATGCCTCATATCAACTACCAACGGAGAAGGCCACTCTCATTTATTTCGGCCCAGCACCCAGACAGAGGAGAGAGGTCCCACAGCAAGGAATCATGCCTCATATCAACCACCACCGGAGAAGGCCACTCTCATTTATTTGGGACCAGCACCCAGACAGAGGATACAGGTCCCACATCAAGGAATCATGCCTCATATCAACCACCACTGGAGAAGGCCACTCTCATTTATTTCGGCCCAGCACCCAGACAGAGGAGAGAGGTCCCACAGCAAGGAATCATGCCTCATATTAACTACCAATAGAGAAGGCCACTCTCATTTATTTCGGCCCAGCACCCAGACAGAGGAGAGAGGTCCCACAGCAAGGAATCATTGCGCTCATATCAACCACCACCGGAGAAGGCCACTCTCATTTATTTGGACCAGCACCCAGACAGAGGAGAGAGGTCCCACATCAAGGAATCATGCATCATATCAACCACCACAGGAGAAGGCCACTCTCATTTATTCCTTCCCAGCACCCAGACAGAGGAGAGAGGTCCCACAGCAAGGAATCATGCGTCATATCAACTCACCACCGGAGAAGGCCACTCTCATTTATTTTGGCCCAGCAGCCAGACAGAGGATACAGGTCCCACAGCAAGGAATCATGCCTCATATCAACTACCAACGGAGAAGGCCACTCTCATTTATTTCGGCCCAGCACCCAGACAGAGGAGAGAGGTCCCACAGCAAGGAATCATGCGTCATATCAACCACCACCGGAGAAGGCCACTCTCATTTATTTCGGCCCAGCACCCAGACAGAGGAAAGAGGTCCCACAGCAAGGAAACATGCATCATATCAACCACCACCGGAGAAGGCCACTCATTTATTTTGGCCCAGCACCCAAACAGAGGAGAGAGGTCCTACAGCAAGGAATCATGCCTTATATCAACCACCACCGGAGAAGGCCACTCTCATTTATTTTGGACCAGCACCCAGACAGAGGATACAGGTCCCACATCAAGGAATCATGCGCTCATATCAACCACCAACGGAGAAGGCCACTTCATTTATTTCGGCCTAGCACCCAGACAGAGGAGAGAGGTCCCATAGCAAGGAATCATGCGTCATATCAACCACCACCGGAGAAGGCCACTCTCATTTATTTTGGACCAGCACCCAGACAGAGGATACAGGTCTCACAGCAAGGAATCATGCGTCATATCAACCACCACCGGAGAAGGCCACTCTCATTTATTTCGGCCCAGCACCCAGACAGAGGAGAGAGGTCCCACAGCAAGGAATCATGCGTCATATCAACCACCACCGGAGAAGGCCACTATCATTTATTTCGGCCCAGCACCCAGACAGAGGATACAGGTCCACAGCAAGGAATCATGCCTCATATCAACCACCACCGGAGAAGGCCACTCTCATTTATTTCGGCCCAGCACCCAGACAGAGGAGAGAGGTCCCACAGCAAGGGAATCATGCGTCATATCAACCACCACCGGAGAAGGCCACTCTCATTTATTTTGGACCAGCACCCAGACAGAGGATACAGGTCCCACAGCAAGGAATCATGCGTCATATCAACCACCACCGGAGAAGGCCACTCTCATTTATTTCGGCCCAGCACCCAGACAGAGGAGAGAGGTCCCACAGCAAGGAATCATGCCTCATATCAACCACCACCGGAGAAGGCCACTCTATTTATTTTGGACCAGCACCCAGACAGAGGAGAGAGGTCCCACAGCAAGGAATCATGCGTCATATCAACCACCACCGGAGAAGGCCACTCTCATTTATTTTGGACCAGCACCCAGACAGAGGATACAGGTCCCACAGCAAGGAATCATGCGTCATATCAACCACCACCGGAGAAGGCCACTTCATTTATTTCGGCCCAGCACCCAGACAGAGGAGAGAGGTCCCACAGCAAGGAATCATGCGCTCATATCAACCACCAACGGAGAAGGCCACTCTCATTTATTTCGCCCAGCACCCAGACAGAGGAGAGAGGTCCCACAGCAAGGGAATCATGCGCTCATATCAACCACCACCGGAGAAGGCCACTCTCATTTATTTCGGCCCAGCACCCAGACAGAGGAGAGAGGTCCCACAGCAAGGAATCATGCGTCATATCAACCACCACCGGAGAAGGCCACTCTCATTTATTTCGGCCCAGCACCCAGACAGAGGAGAGAGGTCCCACAGCAAGGAATCATGCGCTCATATCAACCACCACCGGAGAAGGCCACTCTCATTTATTTTGGCCCAGCACCCAGACAGAGGAGAGAGGTCCCACAGCAAGGAATCATGCCTCATATCAACCACCACCGGAGAAGGCCACTCTCATTTATTTCGGCCCAGCACCCAGACAGAGGAGAGAGGTCCCACAGCAAGGAATCATGCGTCATATCAACCACCACCGGAGAAGGCCACTCTCATTTATTTTGGCCCAGCACCCAGACAGAGGAGAGATGTCCCACAGCAAGGAATCATGCCTCATATCAACCACCACCGGAGAAGGCCACTCTCATTTATTTTGGACCAGCACCCAGACAGAGGAGAGAGGTCCTACAGCAAGGAATCATGCCTCATATCAACCACCACCGGAGAAGGCCACTCTCATTTATTTCGGCCCAGCACCCAGACAGAGGAGAGAGGTCCCACAGCAAGGAATCATGCGTCATATCAACCACCACCGGAGAAGGCCACTCTCATTTATTTCGGCCCAGCACCCAGACAGAGGATACAGGTCCCACAGCAAGGAATCATGCCTCATATCAACCACCACCGGAGAAGGCCACTCTCATTTATTTCGGCCCAGCACCCAGACAGAGGAGAGAGGTCCCACAGCAAGGAATCATGCGTCATATCAACCACCACCGGAGAAGGCCACTCTCATTTATTTCGGCCCAGCACCCAGACAGAGGAGAGAGGTCCCACAGCAAGGAATCATGCATCATATCAACCACCACCGGAGAAGGCCATTCTCATTTATTTCGGCCCAGCACCCAGACAGAGGAGAGAGGTCCCACAGCAAGGAATCATGCCTCATATCAACTACCAACGGAGAAGGCCACTCTCATTTATTTCGGCCCAGCACCCAGACAGAGGAGAGAGGTCCCACAGCAAGGAATCATGCGTCATATCAACCACCACCGGAGAAGGCCACTCTCATTTATTTCGGCCCAGCACCCAGACAGAGGAGACAGGTCCCACAGCAAGGAATCATGCGTCATATCAACCACCACCGGAGAAGGCCACTCTCATTTATTTCTGGCCCAGCACCCAGACAGAGGAGAGAGGTCCCACAGCAAGGAATCATGCGTCATATCAACCACCACCGGAGAAGGCCACTCTCATTTATTTCGGCCCAGCACCCAGACAGAGGAGAGAGGTCCCACAGCAAGGAATCATGCCTCATATCAACCACCACCGGAGAAGGCCACTCTCATTTATTTTGGCCCAGCACCCAGACAGAGGAGAGAGGTCCCACAGCAAGGAATCATGCCTCATATCAACCACCACCGGAGAAGGCCACTCTCATTTATTTTGGACCAGCACCCAGACAGAGGATACAGGTCCCACAGCAAGGAATCATGCCTCATATCAACCACCACCGGAGAAGGCCACTCTCATTTATTTTGGACCAGCACCCAGACAGAGGATACAGGTCCCACAGCAAGGAATCATGCGTCATATCAACCACCACCGGAGAAGGCCACTCTCATTTATTTCGGCCCAGCACCCAGACAGAGGAGAGAGGTCCCACAGCAAGGAATCATGCGTCATATCAACCACCAACGGAGAAGGCCACTATCATTTATTTCGGCCCAGCACCCAGACAGAGGATAGAGGTCCCACAGCAAGGAATCATGCCTCATATCAACCACCACCGGAGAAGGCCACTCTCATTTATTTCGGACCAGCACCCAGACAGAGGATACAGGTCCCACAGCAAGGAATCATGCCTCATATCAACCACCACCGGAGAAGGCCACTCTCATTTATTTCGGACCAGCACCCAGACAGAGGAGAGAGGTCCCACAGCAAGGAATCATGCGTCATATCAACCACCACCGGAGAAGGCCACTCTCATTTATTTGGGACCAGCACCCAGACAGAGGAGAGAGGTCCCACAGCAAGGAATCATGCCTCATATCAACCACCACCGGAGAAGGCCACTCTCATTTATTTCGGCCCAGCACCCAGACAGAGGAGAGAGGTCCCACAGCAAGGAATCATGCCTCATATCAACCACCACCGGAGAAGGCCACTCTCATTTATTTCGGCCCAGCACCCAGACAGAGGAGACAGGTCCCACAGCAAGGAATCATGCGTCATATCAACCACCACCGGAGAAGGCCACTCTCATTTATTTCTGGCCCAGCACCCAGACAGAGGAGAGAGGTCCCACAGCAAGGAATCATGCCTCATATCAACCACCAACGGAGAAGGCCACTCTCATTTATTTCGGCCCAGCACCCAGACAGAGGAGAGAGGTCCCACAGCAAGGAATCATGCCTCATATCAACCACCACCGGAGAAGGCCACTCTCATTTATTTTGGACCAGCACCCAGACAGAGGATACAGGTCCCACAGCAAGGAATCATGCCTCATATCAACCACCACCGGAGAAGGCCACTCTCATTTATTTCGGCCCAGCACCCAGACAGAGGATACAGGTCCCACAGCAAGGAATCATGCGTCATATCAACCACCAACGGAGAAGGCCACTCTCATTTATTTCGGCCCAGCACCCAGACAGAGGAGAGAGGTCCCACAGCAAGGAATCATGCCTCATATCAACCACCACCGGAGAAGGCCACTTCATTTATTTTGGACCAGCACCCAGACAGAGGATACAGGTCCCACAGCAAGGAATCATGCATCATATCAACCACCACCGGAGAAGGCCACTCTCATTTATTTCGGCCCAGCACCCAGACAGAGGATAGAGGTCCCACAGCAAGGAATCATGCCTCATATCAACCACCACCGTAGAAGGCCACTCTCATTTATTTGGGACCAGCACCCAGACAGAGGATACAGGTCCCACAGCAAGGAATCATGCCTCATATCAACCACCACCGGAGAAGGCCACTCTCATTTATTTGGGACCAGCACCCAGACAGAGGATACAGGTCCCACAGCAAGGAATCATGCCTCATATCAACCACCACCGGAGAAGGCCACTTCATTTATTTGGGACCAGCACCCAGACAGAGGATACAGGTCCCACAGCAAGGAATCATGCCTCATATCAACCACCACTGGAGAAGGCCACTCTCATTTATTTCGGCCCAGCACCCAGACAGAGGAGAGAGGTCCCACAGCAAGGAATCATGCCTCATATCAACCACCACCGGAGAAGGCCACTTCATTTATTTTGGACCAGCACCCAGACAGAGGATACAGGTCACACAGCAAGGAATCATGCGTCATATCAACCACCACCGGAGAAGGCCACTCATCATTTATTTCGGCCCAGCACCCAGACAGAGGAGAGAGGTCCCACAGCAAGGAATCATGCGTCATATCAACCACCAACGGAGAAGGCCACTTCATTTATTTCGGCCCAGCACCCAGACAGAGGATACAGGTCCCACAGCAAGGAATCATGCCTCATATCAACCACCAACGGAGAAGGCCACTCTCATTTATTTCGCCCAGCACCCAGACAGAGGAGAGAGGTCCCACAGCAAGGAATCATGCGTCATATCAACCACCACCGGAGAAGGCCAATCTCATTTATTTTGGCCCAGCACCCAGACAGAGGAGAGAGGTCCCACAGCAAGGAATCATGCCTCATATCAACCACCACCGGAGAAGGCCACTCTCATTTATTTCTGGCCCAGCACCCAGACAGAGGAGAGAGGTCCCACAGCAAGGAATCATGCCTCATATCAACCACCACCGGAGAAGGCCACTTCATTTATTTTGGCCCAGCACCCAGACAGAGGATACAGGTCCCACAGCAAGGAATCATGCCTCATATCAACCACCACCGGAGAAGGCCACTCTCATTTATTTTGGACCAGCACCCAGACAGAGGATACAGGTCCCACAGCAAGGAATCATGCCTCATATCAACCACCACCGGAGAAGGCCACTTCATTTATTTCGCCCAGCACCCAGACAGAGGAGAGAGGTCCCACAGCAAGGAATCATGCGTCATATCAACCACCACCGGAGAAGGCCACTTCATTTATTTCGCCCAGCACCCAGACAGAGGATACAGGTCCCACAGCAAGGAATCATGCCTCATATCAACCACCAACGGAGAAGGCCACTCTCATTTATTTCGGCCCAGCACCCAGACAGAGGAGAGAGGTCCCACAGCAAGGAATCATGCGTCATATCAACCACCACCGGAGAAGGCCACTCTCATTTATTTCGGCCCAGCACCCAGACAGAGGAGAGAGGTCCCACAGCAAGGAATCATGCCTCATATCAACCACCACCGGAGAAGGCCATTCTCATTTATTTTCGGCCCAGCACCCAGACAGAGGAGAGAGGTCCCACAGCAAGGAATCATGCCTCATATCAACTACCAACGGAGAAGGCCACTCTCATTTATTTCGGCCCAGCACCCAGACAGAGGAGAGAGGTCCCACAGCAAGGAATCATGCGTCATATCAACCACCACCGGAGAAGGCCACTCTCATTTATTTTGGACCAGCACCCAGACAGAGGATAGAGGTCCCACAGCAAGGAATCATGCATCATATCAACCACCACAGGAGAAGGCCACTCTCATTTATTTCGGCCCAGCACCCAGACAGAGGAGAGAGGTCCCACAGCAAGGAATCATGCGTCATATCAACTCACCACCGGAGAAGGCCACTCTCATTTATTTCGGCCCAGCACCCAGACAGAGGAGAGAGGTCCCACAGCAAGGAATCATGCGCTCATATCAACCACCAACGGAGAAGGCCACTCTCATTTATTTCGGCCCAGCACCCAGACAGAGGAGAGAGGTCCCACAGCAAGGAATCATGCGTCATATCAACCACCACCGGAGAAGGCCACTCTCATTTATTTCGGCCCAGCACCCAGACAGAGGAGAGAGGTCCCACAGCAAGGAAACATGCATCATATCAACCACCACCGGAGAAGGCCATTCTCATTTATTTTGGCCCAGCACCCAGACAGAGGAGAGAGGTCCCACAGCAAGAAATCATGCGTCATATCAACCACCACCGGAGAGGGCCACTCTCATTTATTTTGGACCAGCACCCAGACAGAGGATACAGGTCCCACAGCAAGGAATCATGCCTTATATCAACCACCACCGGAGAAGGCCACTCTCATTTATTTTGGACCAGCACCCAGACAGAGGATACAGGTCCCACATCAAGGAATCATGCGTCATATCAACCACCAACGGAGAAGGCCACTCTCATTTATTTCGGCCTAGCACCCAGACAGAGGAGAGAGGTCCCACAGCAAGGAATCATGCGTCATATCAACCACCAACGGAGAAGGCCACTATCATTTATTTCGGCCCAGCACCCAGACAGAAGATACAGGTCCACAGCAAGGAATCATGCCTCATATCAATCACCACCGTAGAAGGCCACTCTCATTTATTTGGGACCAGCACCCAGACAGAGGATACAGGTCCCACAGCAAGGAATCATGCCTCATATCAACCACCACCAGAGAAGGCCACTCTATTTATTTGGGACCAGCACCCAGACAGAGGATACAGGTCCCACAGCAAGGAATCATGCGTCATATCAACCACCACCGGAGAAGGCCACTCTCATTTATTTGGGACCAGCACCCAGACAGAGGAGAGAGGTCCCACAGCAAGGAATCATGCGTCATATCAACAACCACCGGAGAAGGTCACTCTCATTTATTTTGGACCAGCACCCAGACAGAGGATACAGGTCCCACATCAAGGAATCATGCGTCATATCAACCACCACCGGAGAAGGCCACTCTCATTTTTTTTGGGCCCAGCACCAAGAAAGAGGAGAGAGGTCCCACAGCAAGAAATCATGCCTCATATCAACCACCACCGAAGAGGGCCACTCTCATTTATTTTGGACCAGCACTCAGACAGAGGATACAGGTCCCACAGCAAGGAATCATGCCTTATATCAACCACCACCGGAGAAGGCCACTCTCATTTATTTTGGACCAGCACCCAGACAGAGGATACAGGTCCACAGCAAGGAATCATGCCTCATATCAACCACCACCGTAGAAGGCCACTCTCATTTATTTCGGCCCAGCACCCAGACAGAGGAGAGAGGTCCCACAGCAAGGAATCATGCCTCATATCAACCACCACCGGAGAAGGCCACTCTCATTTATTTTGGACCAGCACCCAGACAGAGGATACAGTTCCCACATCAAGGAATCATGCGTCATATCAACCACCACCGGAGAAGGCCACTCTCATTTATTGTGGCCCAGCACCCAGACAGAGGAGAGCGGTCCCACAGCAAGGAATCATGCGTCATATCAATCACCAACGGAGAAGGCCACTCTCATTTATTTCGGCCCAGCACCCAGACAGAGTAGAGAGGTCCCACAGCAAGGAATCATACCTCATATTAACTACCAATGGAGAAGGCCACTCTCATTTATTTCGGCCCAGCACCCAGACAGAGGAGAGAGGTCCCACAGCAAGGAAACATGCGTCATATCAACCACCACCGGAGAAGGCCACTCTCATTTATTTTGGCCCAGCACCCAGACAGAGCAGAGAGGTCCCACAGCAAGGAATAATGCCTCATATCAACCAACACCGGAGAAGGCCACTCTCATTTATTTCGGCCCAGCACCCAGACAGAGGATACAGGTCCACAGCAAGGAATTATGCCTTATATCAATCACCACCGTAGAAGGCCACTCTCATTTATTTAGGACCAGCACCCAGACAGAGGATACAGATCCCACAGCAAGGAATCATGCGTCATATCAACCACCACCGGAGAAGGCCACTCTCATTTATTTGGGACCAGCACCCAGACAGAGGAGAGAGGTCCCACAGCAAGGAATCATGCCTCATATCAACCACCACCGGAGAAGGCCACTCTCATTTATTTCGGCCCAGCACCCAGACAGAGGATAGAGGTCCCACAGCAAGGAATCATGCCTCATATCAACCACCACCGGAGAAGGTCACTCTCATTTATTTTGGACCAGCACCCAGACAGAGGATACAGGTCCCACATCACGGAATCATGCGTCATATCAACCACCACCGGAGAAGGCCACTCTCATTTATTTCGGCCCAGCAACCAGACAGAGGAGAGAGGTCCCACATCAAGGAATCATGCGTCATATCAATCACCAACGGAGAAGGCCACTCTCATTTATTTCGGCCCAGCACCCAGACAGAGTAGAGAGGTCCCACAGCAAGGAATCATGCCTCATATTAACTACCAATGGAAAAGGCCACTCTCATTTATTTCGGCCCAGCACCCAGAGAGAGGAGAGAGGTCCCACAGCAAGGAAAATTGCATCATATCAACCACCACCGGAGAAGGCCACTCTCATTTATTTTGGCCCAGCACCCAGAAAGAGCAGAGATGTCCCACAGCAAGGAATCATGCCTCATATCAACCATCACCGGAGAAGGCTACTCTCATTTTTTTTGGACCAGCACCCAGACAGAGGATACAGGTCCCACATCAAGGAATCATGCATCATATCAACCACCACCGGAGAAGGCCACTCTCATTTATTTGGGACCAGCACCCAGACAGAGGAGAGAGGTCCCACAGCAAGGAATCATGCCTGATATCAACCACCACCGGAGAAGGCCACTCTCATTTATTTTGGACCAGCACCCAGACAGAGGATACAGGTCCCACATCACGAAATCATGCGTCATATCAACCACCACCGGAGAAGGCCACTCTCATTTATTTCGGCCCAGCAACCAGACAGAGGAGAGAGGTTCCACAGCAAGGAATCATGCGTCATATCAATCACCAACGGAGAAGGCCACTCTCATTTATTTCGGCACAGCACCCAGACAGAGTAGAGAGGTCCCACAGCAAGGAATCATGCCTCATATTAACTACCAATGGAGAAGGTCACTCTCATTTATTTCGGCCCAGCACCCAGACAGAGGAGAGAGGTCCCACAGCAAGGAAAATTGAGTCATATCAACCACCAACGGAGAAGGCCACTCTCATTTATTTTGGCCCAGCACCCAAAAAGAGCTAAGAGGTCCCTCAGCAAGGAATCATGCCTCATATCAACCATCACCGGAGAGGGCCACTCTCATTTTTTTTGGACCAGCACCCAGACAGAGGATACAGGTCCCACATCAAGGAATCATGCATCATATCAACCATCACAGGAGATGGCCACTCTCATTTATTTCGGCCCAGCACCCAGACAGAGGATAGAGGTCCATAGCAAGGAATCATGCCTCATATCAACCACCACCGTAGAAGGCCACTCTCATTTATTTGGGACCAGCACCCAGACAGAGGATACAGGTCCCACAGCAAGGAATCATGCCTCATATGAACCACCACCGGAGAAGGCCACTCTCATTTATTTGGGACCAGCAACCAGACAGAGGATACAGGTCCCACAGCAAGGAATCATGCCTCATATCAACCACCACCGGAGAAGGCCACTCTCATTTATTTGGGACCAGCACCCAGACAGAGGATACAGGTCCCACATCAAGGAATCATGCCTCATATCAACCACCACTGGAGAAGGCCACTCTCATTTATTTCGGCCCAGCACCCAGACAGAGGAGAGAGGTCCCACAGCAAGGAATCATGCCTCATATTAACTACCAATAGAGAAGGCCACTCTCATTTATTTCGGCCCAGCACCCAGACAGAGGAGAGAGGTCCCACAGCAAGGAATCATGCCTCATATCAACCACCACCGGAGAAGGCCACTCTCATTTATTTGGGACCAGCACCCAGACAGAGGATACAGGTCCCACATCAAGGAATCATGCCTCATATCAACCACCACTGGAGAAGGCCACTCTCATTTATTTCGGCCCAGCACCCAGACAGAGGAGAGAGGTCCCACAGCAAGGAATCATGCCTCATATTAACTACCAATAGAGAAGGCCACTCTCATTTATTTCGGCCCAGCACCCAGACAGAGGAGAGAGGTCCCACAGCAAGGAAAATTGCGTCATATCAACCACCACCGGAGAAGGCCACTCTCATTTTTTTTGGACCAGCACCCAGACAGAGGAGAGAGGTCCCACATCAAGGAATCATGCATCATATCAACCACCACAGGAGAAGGCCACTCTCATTTATTCCTTCCCAGCACCCAGACAGAGGAGAGAGGTCCCACAGCAAGGAATCATGCGTCATATCAACTCCCACCGGAGAAGGCCACTCTCATTTATTTTGGCCCAGCAGCCAGACAGAGGATACAGGTCCCACAGCAAGGAATCATGCCTCATATCAACTACCAACGGAGAAGGCCACTCTCATTTATTTCGGCCCAGCACCCAGACAGAGAAGAGAGGTCCCACAGCAAGGAATCATGCGTCATATCAACCACCACCGGAGAAGGCCACTCTCATTTATTTCGGCCCAGCACCCAGACAGAGGAAAGAGGTCCCACAGCAAGGAAACATGCATCATATCAACCACCACCGGAGAAGGCCACTCATTATTTTTTGGCCCAGCACCCAAACAGAGGAGAGAGGTCCTACAGCAAGGAATCATGCCTTATATTAACCACCACCGGAGAAGGCCACTCTCATTTATTTTGGACCAGCACCCAGACAGAGGATACAGGTCCCACATCAAGGAATCATGCGTCATATCAACCACCAACGGAGAAGGCCACTCTCATTTATTTCGGCCTAGCACCCAGACAGAGGAGAGAGGTCCCATAGCAAGGAATCATGCGTCATATCAACCACCACCGGAGAAGGCCACTCTCATTTATTTTGGACCAGCACCCTGACAGAGGATACAAGTCTCACAGCAAGGAATCATGCGTCATATCAACCACCACCGGAGAAGGCCACTCTAATTTATTTCGGCCCAGCAACCAGACAAAGGAGAGAAGTCCCACAGCAAGGAATCATGCGTCATATCAACCACCAACGGAGAAGGCCACTATCATTTATTTCGGCCCAGCACCCAGACAGAGGATACAGGTCCACAGCAAGGAATCATGCCTCATATCAACCACCACCGTAGAAGGCCACTCTCATTTATTTCGGCCCAGCACCCAGACAGAGGAGAGAGGTCCCACAGCAAGGAATCATGCCTCATATCAACCACCACCGGAGAAGGCTACTCTCATTTATTTTGGACCAGCACCCAGACAGAGGATACAGGTCCCACAGCAAGGAATCATGCGTCATATCAACCACCAACGGAGAAGGCCACTCTCATTTATTTCGGCCCAGCACCCAGACAGAGGAGAGAGGTCCCACAGCAAGGAATCATGCCTCATATCAACCACCACCGGAGAAGGTCACTCTCATTTATTTTGGACCAGCACCCAGACAGAGGATACAGGTCCCACAGCAAGGAATCATGCCTCATATCAACCACCACCGGAGAAGGCCACTCTCATTTATTTGGGACCAGCAACCAGACAGAGGATACAGGTCCAACAGCAAGGAATCATGCCTCATATCAACCACCACCTGAGAAGGCCATTCTCATTTATTTGGGACCAGCACCCAGACAGAGGATACAGGTCCCACAGCAAGGAATCATGCCTCATATCAACCACCACTGGAGAAGGCCACTCTCATTTATTTCGGCCCAGCACCCATACAGAGGAGAGAGGTCCCACAGCAAGGAATCATGCCTCATATCAACCACCACCGGAGAAGGTTACTCTCATTTATTTTGGACCAGCACCCAGACAGAGCATACAGGTCACACATCAAGGAATCATGCGTCATATCAACCACCACAGGAGAAGGCCACTCATATTTATTTCGGCCCAGCACCCAGACAGAGGAGATAGGTCCCACAGCAAGGAATCATGCAACATATCAATCACCAACGGAGAAGGCCACTCTCATTTATTTCGGCCCATCACCCAGACAGAGGATACAGGTCCCGCAGCAAGGAATCATGCCTCATATCAACTAACAACGGAGAAGGCCACTCTCATTTATTTCGGCCCAGCACCCAGACAGAGGAGAGAGGTCCCACAGCAAGGAATCATGCGTCATATCAACAACCACCGGAGAAGGCCAATCTCATTTATTTTGGCCCAGCACCCAGACAGAGGAGAGAGGTCCCACAGCAAGGAAACATGCCTCATATCAACTTCCAACGGAGAAGGCCACTCTCATTTATTTCGGCCGAGCACCCAGACAGAGGAGAGAGGTCCCACAGCAAGGAATCATGCTTCATATCAACCACCACCGGAGAAGGCCACTCTCATTTATTTCGGCCCAGCACCCAGACAGAGGAGAGAGGTCCCACAGCAAGGAATCATGCCTCATATCAAATACCACCGGAGAAGGCCACTCTCATTTATTTGGGACCAGCACCCAGACAGAGGATACAGGTCCCACAGCAAGTAATCATGCCTCATATCAACCACCACCGGAGAAGGCCACTCTCATTTATTTCGGCCCAGCACCCAGACAGAGGAGAGAGGTCCCACAGCAAGGAATCATGCCTCATATCAACCACCACCGGAGAAGGTCACTCTCATTTATTTTGGACCAGCACCCAGACAGAGGATACAGGTCACACATCAAGGAATCATGCGTCATATCAACCACCACAGGAGAAGGCCACTCTCATTTATTTCGGCCCAGCACCCAGACAGAGGAGAGAGGTCCCACAGCAAGGAAACATGCCTCATATCAACTTACAACGGAGAAGGCCACTCTCATTTATTTCGGCCGAGCACCCAGACAGAGGAGAGAGGTCCCACAGCAAGGAATCATGCTTCATATCAACCACCACCGGAGAAGGCCACTCTCATTTATTTCGGCCCAGCACCCAGACAGAGGAGATAGGTCCCACAGCAAGGAATCATGCGTCATATCAACCACCAACGGAGAAGGCCACTCTCATTTATTTCGGCCCATCACCCAGTCAGAGGATACAGGTCCCGCAGCAAGGAATCATGCCTCATATCAACTTACAACGGAGAAGGCCACTCTCATTTATTTCGGCCCAGCACCCAGACAGAGGAGAGAGGTCCCACAGCAAGGAATCATGCGTCATATCAACAACCACCGGAGAAGGCCAATCTCATTTATTTTGGCCCAGCACCCAGACAGAGGAGAGAGGTCCCACAGCAAGGAAACATGCCTCATATCAACTTCCAACGGAGAAGGCCACTCTCATTTATTTCGGCCCAGCACCCAGACAGAGGAGAGAGGTCCCACAGCAAGGAATCATGCGTCATATCAACAACCACCGGAGAAGGCCAATCTCATTTATTTTGGCACAGCACCCAGACAGAGGAGAGAGGTCCCACAGCAAGGAAACATGCCTCATATCAACCACCACCGGAGAAGGCCACTCTCATTTATTTTCGCCCAGCACCCAGACAGAGGAGAGAGGTCCCACAGCAAGGAATCATGCCTCATATCAAATACCACCGGAGAAGGCCACTCTCATTTATTTGGGACCAGCACCCAGACAGAGGATACAGGTCCCACAGCAAGTAATCATGCCTCATATCAACCACCACCGGAGAAGGCCACTCTCATTTATTTGGGACCAGCACCCAGACAGAGGATACAGGTCCCAAAGCAAGGAATCATGCCTCATATCAACCACCACTGGAGAAGGCCACTCTCATTTATTTCGGCCCAGCACCCAGACAGATTAGAGAGGTCCCACAGCAAGGAATCATGCCTCATATCAACCACCACCGGAGAAGGCCACTCTCATTTATTTCGGCCCAGACAGAGGAAAGAGGTCCCAAAGCAAGGAAACATGCATCATATCAACCACCACAGGAGAAGGCCACTCTCATTTTTTTTTGGCCCAGCACCCAGACAGAGGAAAGAGGTCCCAAAGCAAGGAAACATGCATCATATCAACCACCACAGGAGAAGACCACTCATTTTTTTTTGGCCCAGCACCCAGACAGAGGAGAGAGGTCCCACAGCAAGGAATCATGCCTCATATCAACCACCACCAGAGAAGGCCACTCTCATTTATTTTGGACCAGCACCCAGACATAGGATACAGGTCCCACATCAAGGAATCTTGCGTCATATCAACCACCAACGGAGAAGGCCACTCTCATTTATTTCGGCCTAGCACCCAGACAGAGGAGAGAGGTCCCATAGCAAGGAATCATGCGTCATATCAACCACCACCGGAGAAGGCCACTCTCATTTATTTTGGACCAGCACCCAGACAGAGGATACAGGTCTCACAGCAAGGAATCATGCCTCATATCAACCACCACCGGAGAAGGCCACTCTCATTTATTTCGGCCCAGCACCCAGACAGAGGAGAGAGGTCCCCCAGCAAGGAATCATGCGTCATATCAACCACCAACGGAGAAGGCCACTATCATTTATTTCGGCCCAGCACCCAGACAGAGGATACAAGTCCACAGCAAGGAATCATGCCTCATATCAACCACCACCGGAGAAGGCCACTCTCATTTATTTTGGACCAGCACCCAGACAGAGGATACAGGTCTCACAGCAAGGAATCATGCCTCATATCAACCACCACCGGAGAAGGCCACTCTCATTTATTTCGGCCCAGCACCCAGACAGAGGAGAGAGGTCCCCCAGCAAGGAATCATGCGTCATATCAACCACCAACGGAGAAGGCCACTATCATTTATTTCGGCCCAGCACCCAGACAGAGGATACAAGTCCACAGCAAGGAATCATGCCTCATATCAACCACCACCGTAGAAGGCCAGTCTCATTTTTTTTTGGCCCAGCACCCAGACAGAGGAGAGAGGTCCCACAGCAAGGAATCATGCCTCATATCAACCACCACCGGAGAAGGCTACTCTCATTTATTTCGGCCCAGACCCCAGACAGAGGAAAGAGGTCCCAAAGCAAGGAAACATGCATCATATCAACCACCACAGGAGAAGGCCATTCTCATTTTTTTTTGGCCCAGCACCCAGACAGAGGAAAGAGGTCCCAAAGCAAGGAAACATGCATCATATCAACCACCACAGGAGAAGGCCACTCATTTTTTTTTGGCCCAGCACCCAGACAGAGGAGAGAGGTCCCACAGCAAGGAATCATGCCTCATATCAACCACCACCGGAGAAGGCCACTCTCATTTATTTCGGCCTAGCACCGAGACAAAGGAGAGAGGTCCCACAGCAAGGAATCATGCGTCATATCAACAACCACCGGAGAAGGCCAATCTCATTTATTTTGGCCCAGCACCCAGACAGAGGAGAGAGGTCCCACAGCAAGGAAACATGCCTCATATCAACTTCCAACGGAGAAGGCCACTCTCATTTATTTCGGCCCAGCACCCAGACAGAGGAGAGAGGTCCCACAGCAAGGAATCATGCGTCATATCAACCACCACCGGAGAAGGCCACTCTCATTTATTTTGGCCCAGCACCCAGACAGAGGAGAGAGGTCCCACAGCAAGGAATCATGCCTCATATCAAATACCACCGGAGAAGGCCACTCTCATTTATTTGGGACCAGCACCCAGACAGAGGATACAGGTCCCACAGCAAGTAATCATGCCTCATATCAACCACCACCGGAGAAGGCCACTCTCATTTATTTGGGACCAGCACCCAGACAGAGGATACAGGTCCCACAGCAAGGAATCATGCCTCATATCAACCACCACTGGAGAAGGCCACTCTCATTTATTTCGGCCCAGCACCCAGACAGATTAGAGAGGTCCCACAGCAAGGAATCATGCCTCATATCAACCACCACCGGAGAAGGCCACTCTCATTTATTTGGACCAGCACCCAGACAGAGGAGAGAGGTCCCACACCAAGGAATCATGCGTCATATCAACCACCACCGGAGAAGGCCACTCTCATTTATTTTGGACCAGCACCCAGACAGAGGAGAGAGGTCCCACAGCAAGGAATCATGCCTCATATCAACCACCACCGGAGAAGGCCACTCTCATTTATTTTGGACCAGCACCCAGACAGAGGATACAGGTCCCACATCAAGGAATCATGCGTCATATCAACCACCAACGGAGAAGGCCACTCTCATTTATTTGGGACCAGCACCCAGACAGAGGAGACAGGTCCCACAGCAAGGAATCATGCCTCATATCAACCACCACCGGAGAAGGCCACTCTCATTTATTTCGGACCAGCACCCAGACAGAGGAGACAGGTCCCACAGCAAGGAATCATGCCTCATATCAACCACCACCGGAGAAGGCCACTCTCATTTATTTCGGTCCAGCACCCAGACAGAGGAGAGAGGTCCCACAGCAAGGAATCATGCGTCATATCAACCACCACCGGAGAAGGCCACTCTCATTTATTTCGGCCCAGCACCCAGACAGAGGATAGAGGTCCCACAGCAAGGAATCATGCGTCATATCAACCACCACCGGAGAAGGCCACTCTCATTTATTTCGGCCCAGCACCCAGACAGAGGAGAGAGGTCCCACAGCAAGGAATCATGCGTCATATCAACCACCACCGGAGAAGGCCACTCTCATTTATTTTGGACCAGCACCCAGACAGAGGAGACAGGTCCCACAGCAAGGAATCATGCGTCATATCAACCACCAACGGAGAAGGCCACTCTCATTTATTTCGGCCCAGCACCCAGACAGAGGAGAGAGGTCCCACAGCAAGGAATCATGCCTCATATCAACCACCACCGGAGAAGGCCACTCTCATTTATTTCTGGCCCAGCACCCAGACAGAGGAGAGAGGTCCCACAGCAAGGGAATCATGCCTCATATCAACCACCACCGGAGAAGGCCACTCATTTATTTTGGACCAGCACCCAGACAGAGGATAGAGGTCCCACAGCAAGGAATCATGCCTCATATCAACCACCACCGGAGAAGGCCACTCTCATTTATTTCGGCCCAGCACCCAGACAGAGGAGACAGGTCCCACAGCAAGGAATCATGCGTCATATCAACCACCAACGGAGAAGGCCACTCTCATTTATTTTGGCCCAGCACCCAGACAGAGGAGAGAGGTCCCACAGCAAGGAATCATGCGCTCATATCAACCACCACCGGAGAAGGCCACTCTCATTTATTTTGGCCCAGCACCCAGACAGAGGAGAGAGGTCCCACAGCAAGGAATAATGCCTCATATCAACCACCACCGGAGAAGGCCACTCTCATTTATTTTGGACCAGCACCCAGAAAGAGGATACAAGTCCCACAGCAAGGAATCATGCCTCATATCAACCACCACCGGAGAAGGCCACTCTCATTTATTTCGGCCCAGCACCCAGAAAGAGGAGAGAGGTCCCACAGCAAGGAATCATGCGTCATATCAACCACCACCGGAGAAGGCCACTCTCATTTATCTCGGCCCAGCACCCAGACAGTGGAGAGAGGTCCCACAGCAAGGAAACATGCATCATATGAACCACCACCGGAGAAGGCCATTCTCATTTTTTTTTGGCCCAGCACCCAGACAGAGGAGAGAGGTCCCACAGCAAGGAATCATGCCTCATATCAACCACCACCGGAGAGGGCCACTATTATTTATTTTGGACCAGCACCCAGACAGAGGATACAGGTCCCACAGCAAGTAATCATGCCTTATATCAACCAACACCGGAGAAGGCCACTCTCATTTATTTTGGCCCAGCACCCAGACAGAGGAGAGAGGTCCCACATCAAGGAATCATGCGTCATATCAACCACCAACGGAGAAGGCCACTCTCATTTATTTCGGCCCAGCACCCAGACAGAGGAGAGAGGTCCCACAGCAAGGAATCATGCGTCATATCAACCACCAAAGGAGAAGGCCACTATCATTTATTTCGGCCCAGCACAAAGACAGAGGATACAGGTCCATAGCAAGGAATCATGCCTCATATCAACCACCACCGTAGAAGGCCACTTTCATTTATTTGGGACCAGCACCCAGACAGAGGATACAGGTCCCACAGCAAGGAATCATGCCTCATATCAACCACCACCGGAGAAGGCCACTCTCATTTATTTGGGACCAGCACCCAGACAGAGGATACAGGTCCCACAGCAGGGAATCATGCCTCATATCAACCACCACCGGAGAAGGCCACTCTCATTTATTTCGGCCCAGCACCCATTCAGAGGAGAGAGGTCGCTCAGCAAGGAATCATGCCTCATATCAACCACCACCGGAGAAGGCCACTCTCATTTATTTGGGACCAGCACCCAGACAGAGGAGAGAGGTCACACAGCAAGGAATCATGCCTCATATCAACCACCACCGGAGAAGGCCACTCTCATTTATTTCGGCCCAGCACCCAGACAGAGGAAAGAGGTCCCACTGCAAGGAAACATGCATCATATCAACCACCACCGGAGAAGGCCACTCTCATTTTTTTTGGCCCAGCACCCAGACAGAGGAGAGAGGTCCCACAGCAAGGAATCATGCCTCATATCAACCACCACCGGAAAAGGCCACTCTCATTTATTTTGGACCAGCACCCAGACAGAGGATACAGGTCCCACAGCAAGGAATCATGCCTTATATCAACCACCACCGGAGAAGGCCACTCTCATTTATTTTGGACCAGCACCCAGACAGAGGATACAGGTCCCACATCAAGGAATCATGCGTCATATCAACCACCAACGGAGAAGGCCACTCTCATTTATTTCGGCCTAGCACCCAGATAGAGGAGAGAGGTCCCATAGCAAGGAATCATGCGTCAAATCAACTACCACCGGAGAAGTCCACTCTCATTTATTTTGGACCAGCACCCAGACAGAGGATACAGGTCTCACAGCAAGGAATCATGCCTCATATCAACCACCACCGGAGAAGGCCACTCTCATTTATTTCGGCCCAGCACCCAGACAGAGGAGAGAGGTCCCACAGCAAGGAATCATGCCTCATATCAACCAACATCGGAGAAGGCCACTCTCATTTATTTTGGACCAGCACCCAGACAGAGGATACAGGTCCCACATCAAGGAATCATGCGTCATATCAACCACCAACGGAGAAGGCCACTCTCACTTATTTCGGCCCAGCACCCAGACAGAGGATACAGGTCCCACAGCAAGGAATCATGCGTCATATCAACCACCAACGGAGAAGGCCACTCTCATTTTTTTCGGCCCAGCACCCAGACAGAGGAGAGAGGTCCCACAGCAAGGAATCATGCCTCATATCAACCACCACCGGAGAAGGTCACTCTCATTTATTTTGGACCAGCACCCAGACAGAGGATACAGGTCCCACATCAAAGAATCATGCGTCATATCAACCACCACCGGAGAAGGTCACTCTCATTTATTTTGGACCAGCACCCAGACAGAGGATACAGGTCCCACATCAAGGAATCATGCGTCATATCAACCACCACCGGAGAAGGCCACTTTCATTTATTTCGGCCCAGCACCCAGACAGAGGAGAGAGGTCCCACAGCAAGGAATCATGCCACATATTAACTACCAATGGAGAAGGCCACTCACATTTATTTCGGCCCAGCACCCAGACAGAGGAGAGAGGTCCCACAGCAAGGAAACATGCGTCATATCAACCACCACCGGAGAAGGCCACTCTCATTTATTTTGAACCAGCACCCAGACAGAGGATACAGGTCCCACAGCAAGGAATCATGCATCATATCAACCACCACAGGAGAAGGCCACTCTCATTTATTTCGGTCCAGCACCCAGACAGAGGAGAGAGGTCCCACAGCAAGGAAACATGCATCATATGAACCACCACCGGAGAAGGCCATTCTCATTTTTTTTTTGGCCCAGCACCCAGACAGAGGAGAGAGGTCCCACAGCAAGGAATCATGCCTCATATCAACCACCACCGGAGAGGGCCACTCTCATTTATTTTGGACCAGCACCCAGACAGAGGATTCAGGTCCCACAGCAAGGAATCATGCCTTATATCAACCACCACCTGAGAAGGCCACTCTCATTAATTTTGGACCAGCACCCAGACAGAGGATACAGGTCCCACATCAAGGAATCATGCGTCATATCAACCACCAACGGAGAAGGCCACTCTCATTTATTTCGGCCCAGCACCCAGACAGAGGAGAGAGGTCCCACAGCAAGGAATCATGCGTCATATCAACCACCAACGGAGAAGGCCACTATCATTTATTTCGGCCCAGCACCCAGACAGAGGATACAGGTCCATAGCAAGGAATCATGCATCATATCAACCACCACCGTAGAAGGCCACTCTCATTTATTTGGGACCAGCACCCAGACAGAGGATACAAGTCCCACAGCAAGGAATCTTGCCTCATATCAACCACCACCGGAGATGGCCACTCTCATTTATTTGGGACCAGCAACCAGACAGAGGATACAGGTCCCACTGCAAGGAATCATGCCTCATATCAACCACCACCGGAGAAGGCCACTCTCATTTATTTGGGACCAGCACCCAGACAGAGGATACAGGTCACACAGCAAGGAATCATGCCTCATATCAACCACCACTGGAGAAGGCCACTCTCATTTATTTCGGCCCAGCACCCAGACAGAGGAGAGAGGTCCCACAGCAAGGAATCATGCCTCATATCAACCACCACCGGAGAAGGTCACTCTCATTTATTTTGGACCAGCACTCAGACAGAGGATACAGGTCAAACATCAAGGAATCATGCGTCATATCAACCACCACAGGAGAAGGCCACTCTCATTTATTTCGGCCCAGCACCCAGACAGAGGAGAGAGGTCCCACAGCAAGGAATCATGCGTCATATCAACATCCACCGGAGAAGGCCACTCTCATTTATTTCGGCCCAGCACCCAGACAGAGGATACAGGTCCCACAGCAAGGAATCATGCGTCATATCAACCACCAAAGGAGAAGGCCACTCTCATTTATTTTGGCCCAGCACCTAGACAGAGGAGAGAGGTCCCACAGCAAGGAAACATGCGTCATATCAACCACCACCGGAGAAGGCCACTCTCATTTATTTTGGCCCAGCACCCAGACAGAGGAGAGAGGTCCCACAGCAAGGAATAATGACTCATATCAACCACCACCGGAGAAGGCCACTCTCATTTATTTTGGACCAGCACCCAGAAAGAGGATACAGATCCCACATCAAGGAATCATGCGTCATATCAACCACCAACGGAGAAGGCCACTCTCATTTATTTCAGCCCAGCACCCAGACAGAGGAGAGTTCC